>QEPC01013865.1:18252677-18282621 GCA_003113815.1 Sphenodon punctatus
TCCATATCTTCCATTCTGTCTTTTAAAGTCTGGACTGTTTTTTGTGTGCAGGCCAAATCATTCTCGTGATTCACCGCCTGATCTTCTGCCCTTGTCATTCTGTCTTCTAGGGCCTGAACATTTTTTGTCAAATTTTCCAGTTTGGTGTTCGTTTCCTCCGTTACTTGCTGAACTTTACTTATTTTATTGAATAGTTTATCCCTATGCCCATTTGCCTTTTGTAATTCTGATTTTATTTCGTTTCTTACATCTTCTATTAGGCTCTGTATTGTTTGAAGGCCCTTTCCTCCCTCCTGCAGTGCCTCCTCCAAGCCCCGTTGCTCTGCTCCGGCCGCCATTTTGCCTTCCCCCTCCAGCCCCACGTGTTCACATTCTTGGCTATTTTTAGCTTTACAGAAGCCTCGGAGCGTTCCTTTTTCGCTCGTTTTAGGTGGTGGGGGGTTCCCCTGCTTAGGCATCCTCTTTTTGGGGGCTCTTTTGCGGGCTTACCGGGTGCTCTCGGGGCGGTTAATCAGCGCTGGGACGGAGCTATCGGCGGGAACGTCCTTTCACTCCTCGCGCATGCGCAGACCTCGGAGAGGTACATTTAAGGTATATGATCTAACTGAAATAACTTCTGGCTAGAGGAAAAACGTTTGTTGAGTGCTACAAACCTTAGTTAAGGGACCCAGCCCTGTTTCCACTGAAATCAATAGGAGTTATGCGCTTGAAATCAATGAAAGCAAAATCAAGTTCTAAAATATTTTTTTTGTGGTTGACAAAGCACTGAACCCAGTCTATAAAACTGTCCCAGATTAAGTAATGTAATTGGCATCTTTCTAGGTCAAATCCATCCCTAATCCATAGTGATTCAGGGTGATAATATCCGATGACTCTTCTTTGCCCGAGACTGGAAATAGGTGGTGTTGGCAGCCTACATCCCAGTGGGTTAGTCACTAAGTTATGAAAAAGTGAAACATTAACACAAGCTGCACCTTTTGGGGAAGTATCAACTAAGAATTCAAAGATCTCTTGGACACAGAGACCATGTAATTATTTCATCTGAAAGGTGGTTTTCCAGGATGAGACATCTTGGAGCAAATCAGGAAATTGGCCATAATACCATGGCCTCTACTATACCTTATGTGTATTTCTTTTTTAATATGTTGTAATGCACTCTGAGCCTTCAGGGATAGGGCAGGATATAAATCAAGAACAATTAATAATAATAATAATAATAATACCTTCCCTGTTAGAGAAGGATTTCTTTGTTCAAGGATCAGCACTACTGCTATGTGTAGTGTTTAAGGACCCAACCCTTGGATCCAGTTTCCATATTTTAATGTTAATTTTGAAGTCAGGGCAAGGGAGTTTCCTTCTCTTTCTGGTGATTAATTTTACCTCTGTCTCTTCCCACCTCAGCAACATGGGAGCAGCTTGTACACAGCTCTTTCCAGGGGCATAGGTAGCTAGGTTTAAATGGGCCCTGGTGCAGTAGATGGAATGAGCCCCCTCTCCCAGAACTTAAACCACATTCACACCTGAGGCAGCGGCTGGCCCAAACCGCAAGAGCCAAGATCTGTGCAGAGTTCAGCCAGTGTGAGAGCCCCCACGCCCCAGCACGGCTTTGCTGGAGATCACCCGCAAGAATACAGAGCTGAGAAATCCAGCTCTACTCTTCCAGGTGATCTCCGGCAAAGCTGTATGGGGTGTGGCGGCTTTCACACCAGCCGAACTCCGCACAGATTTTGGCTTGCAGGAGCCAAACTCTGCATGCCACCACAGGTGTGAATGTGGTCTTCGTAGAGAACACAGCTGTAACCCGCAGATTGGGACTGGAGTTACATGGGAGGAACTGTTTGAAAGCAGCACTGGAAGCGTGTGAGTGCTCTAACTGCAAACTAGAGCATGTTGTAATCAGTTCTCCAATAAAGGACCTGTTTGGGGTAGCTAGCATGGAATCTGCTCTTATGGCACAGCATCTTGTGTATGAAGCAACAGCTGCACCAGAGACTGTGGGTCTCAGTACAGCTGCACCAGAGACTGTGCCTTTGATTCTTTCTGTGATAATGCAGTTCCAGAAGCAAAGCCTCAAGTATGTTAGAAGTAAGAGAAAGGAAAAAGTAAGCGGTAGGCCCGCTGCTTGGTGAAGAGATGGACATAATATATCTTGATTTCAGCAAAGCATTTGGCAAAGTCCCCCATGATATCCTTGTTGACAAGCTGGTAAAATGTTGGCTAGATAGTAACATTAGGTGGATTTACAGCTGGTTAAAGAACTGTTCTCAAAGAGTGCTCATCAATGGCTCCTCATCAACCTGGAGGGAGGTGTTGACCAGGTGCCGCAGGGCTGTGGCCTGAGCCTGGTACTGTTCAACATCTTTATCAATTACTTAGATGAGGCAGTAGGTCAGTGGTTCCCAAACTGGGGTCCGTGAAGCTTCTTCGGGGGTCCGCAGCATGACCCAGCTGGTGCAAGTCACATAGTTGTGTAAATGCACGTTGAGGGTACTTGGCTCTTCACTAAAGTTGAAAAGGGGTCCATAGTCACAAAACGTTTTGTGAACCACTGGAGTAGAGGGAATGTTTATTAAATCTCCAGATGACACACAACTGGGAGGGACATCTAACACCTTCGAAGACAGAAATCAAATTCAAAATGATCTTGATGAGTTGGAAAACTGGGCTGAAACTAACAAAATGAAGTTCAACATAGAGACGTGTAAAGTTCTGCATTTAGGTAAAAAAAATTCAAATGTACAAATACAAGATAAAGGGTGGCCACCTGGGGTGGTTTATTACTTGACACTCCCATAGGTCAAAATGGACATCTCAGGGGAAAAAATGACTGAAGGTGGCGACCCTAAGGGGATACCTGCCTTGGCAGCAATACATGTGAAAAGAATCTGGGAATTGTAATTGATCACAAACTGAGCATGAGTCAGCAGTGTGATGCCGCTTCAAAAAAGGCTAATGCAATTTTAGGCTGTATTAAGTGGCTGTATGGGTATGTTTAGCATCGTTTAGGTAGCATTGGGTATGTTTAGCATCGTTTAGGCAGCGTTGGGTATGTTTAGCATTGTTTCCAAGTCACAAAAAGTAATAGTTCCACTCTATTCTGCAGTGGACAGACCTCATCTGGAGTCCTGTGTCCAGTTCTAGGCACCGCACTTTAAGGACATCGACAAATTGGAACAGGTTCAGAGGAGGGCGACAAAGACGGTCAGGGGTCTGGAAACCAAGTTCTATGAAGGAAAAGTTGAAGGAGCTGGGTCTGTTTAGCCTAGAGAAGAGAAGACTAATGGGGAGACATGAGAGCGGTCTTCCACTCCCTGAAGGGCTGTATCAGAGAGGATGGCAAAGACTTGTTCTCTCTTGTCCCTGAAGGCAAGACTAGAAATAATGGGCTCAAATGACAAGAAAGCCGATTTCGTCCAGTAACAGTGGGACAAATTGCCTAGGGAGGGGGTGGGCTCGCCTTTGCTGGCAGTTTTCACGCAGAGGCTGGACGGCCACTGGATGGAGATGCTGTAGCTGCAGATTTCCTGCACTGAGCAGGGGTTGGACTAGCTGACCTCTGAGATTCCTTCCAATTCTATGATCAATGATCTGGGCTCTCCTTTTCTTGAATACACCCCTTAAGCATCCTCACCCCCAACTTCTATGTGGCCCCCAGAGCCTGCACTCATTTTCAAAGTGGCCCCTGAGACAGACAAAGTTCCCCACCCCTGGAATGAAACAAACCAAGCCAATATATCCAATACAGCTATCTGGAGAGAATAGAGTCAATATCTGGTCCATTAGAGCCAGCTCACAGTTGCTGAATTGGACAGATATTTGCATTGAATATTCATTCAGATTCTGGCTAGGATCCATCCTCCAACATTGCAGCAGCCGTGTGTGGAAACGAAGTTTAAATGTTAATGCAAATCTGTTCTGTGTTTATGCAAATCTGCAGCTATCGTTCTTTAAGTCATTGCCTAACTTAAATCTGCGGTTTGTGCTTTGTCAATCCTTGCATGCCTGTGCCCGCTGCCCACTGCAGTCCAGGCTTTGTTTGTGCAGCTCCCGCGTCCATCCTAATAAACAAGCAGCCTGTGGCGTGTCTTTCATGTGCTTGCAGGCAGCCCCCACTGGCAGCGCCAGGGAGAACGAGAGGGGCAGGAAGCAGTCGCTCCTCTGACACTAGGATTTCTGCCCACGACTCTACGGTGCTGGCAGACCTGTCCACGCGGCGGCATCACCTGCAGCCTAACTGATGCAGACACGCAGGCGCAGCATTAGTTAGCATTTGCCCCCACGGCAGGCTCCACGTTCTCCAAGGGGGCTGCAGATTCAGTGAGTGGTGGCGCTGTGTCCCGTGGGGGCAAACGTTTAATAAACAGGCCGGTGGGTAGACACCTGCTGTGGGCTAATATGGTCTAATGTCTCATCTGAAAACACCCCAAGACTAAAGCAAGGGTGGGGAACCTCAGACCCAGGGGTTAAATGTGGCCCCCCAATAATCTTTTGTGTGACCCGTCTCCAGTTTCTGCTGCCTAGCACTGAAAGAGGAAGGGTACGGGAGCAGAGAGGAGGACAGGAGTTCGATCCATGCCACATATTCATGAGCTGGGCCCTTTTCTGGTCCTGAGCACACCTTTTCCACATCCCCACCCCCAACTTGTGTGTGCTCCTTGGGGCTTGTATTCATTTTCAAAGCGGAAGGGAAAAGGTTCCCCATTCCCCTGTTTAAAGCCATCAATATAACTGGTGTACAAATATCCAACCCTGCTGCAGTGCGTCACGGGTATGTGTGTGTTACTGGGCAGGGTCAGAACATGTGATCACGGCCTTTCAACGGAGTGAACCTGGAGTCCTGTACGTGTGTGTACTGAGGGCAGGGCCAGCCGGAAGCAGGGCCAGGAGGTGCCACAGCCAGGGCCCTGCAGGGCAGGCAGTCCTCCTGGTAGCCTCCAGACCAGTGATTCTGAGGCCCCTGGATGGGTTATTTTTGTGGGACCTTCTCCTTGCCCACACGTCTCCGTCACTAGTGTGGCTGCTTCCTGTGGGACTCTGCCCTTCCTCCACTTTTCTCAGCTACAAGGGTGCAGAAGAAATTTGGAGGAAGAGGTTTATTTATTAATTACATTTTTACCCTGCCCTTCTCCATAGATTCAGGGGTGACTTACAACATTAAAAACACAAATACAATCCCAACCACCCTCCTCACCCCATCTTTTATCCTCACCTGCCACCCAGCAATCCTCTTCACCAAATCCGGCCTCTACCCAGTCCAACCCAACCCTATTCCTGCTTGCCAACTACCTGGCCACCCAAAAAGGTCTTAACATCTCCTCTGGAAGGCAAACCGGCTCAGGGGGACCTCCAAGGAGAGAGGGTTCCATAATTGTGGGGCAGCAACAGAGAACACCCACTTGCACACCCTCATTGTAACAACTTCATGGGCGGTTGGCACTCACAAGATGGCGCCCTTGGCTGGCCACAGAGACCGCGACGGGATTTAGGAGCAGAGATTAAAGGGGTGGGGCTGGAAAAGGCAGGGCCATAGTGGTCCTGCAGATGCTAAGAATGGCCCGGGCTGAGGATGCTCTTCCCGCTAAAACTGCCAGCTCCACCTGTAGGGGCCAGCCAACAGAGCTCCAGGGGGTGATGGGTTCTGGTGCTGTGGCCACTTGACTTGGTGCCCATCCTGCTGCTTCTCAACGCTGCCTGATCCTCAGTGTGTTGGGCTCCAAGAAGCAGTAGGGCCAAGGCTGATCAGATGTCCAGGGCATGCCCCCACTGAGAGATAAGTGGGCAGCTTGCTTCCTCTTCATAAACTGACACTGCACCTCAATGTTGTCCCCTGCTACAGAGCAGCATTTCCTTGTTCAGCTGCCGCTACTTCACTATTTTTGTGCAGGAAATAATAACTACATGAGTTTCATTTTCTTATTCATGCTTTAAAAAAAATATATACATATTTTAAAAAGTCTCTAGCCCTTATGGAGGAGACTTCAGGTGGAATTATTGGTTGCATGTGCAAAACGTTCACAAGTAGCACAGTTCAGTAACAGCAGGGGAGAAAGTTTCCCTCTGATTGTGAGGACACAGGTTAAATGTCCATAGGCATAGGATGGGATTAACACTGGGAATTTAGATGCCACAAGATCTCCCCCCCCTCTCTTTTCTTCTCCCAACATTTCCCCACCTTGGCCAAAAGCCTACAATTGCTGCCTCCGAGGAAACTGAAATGTGAACAGGCCTGAAGTCACAAGGGGACTGATAGGTCCAGGCCTCCTCATCCGAACTCACGAAAAATATGGCAGGCCCATAAGACATATGGTTGGGGGCTAGCCCAACCCAGACCTTGGGCATCTTGGGCTCATTTTAAAGCAATTGAGGGGCAGATGGGGCTCCTTAGACTACACAGCAGGAGGGGCTCCTCAAAGCAAGTGGGTAGAGAGAAGACAGTGGTTGCTGTGGGGAGCAAGGAGCCCTCTGGCGAGATGGATGGGGCAACAGCCCCAGGTTCCCATTAAACCCTGAAAAGGCCTAGAGAGCATAAACGTGCCAGTTTTCTAGCCCATAATATGTAAGCCCTATTCCTCCTCCTTTCATTTGACCTTCATGGTGAAGATGGCTTCAATAAGAGAAGCATTTGTAGACTAACAGTGAATACACAGGCCGGTTCTGCTGGTGGCTTGGCCCAACTCCAGCTTGGGTAATGACATGCTGCCTCCATCGATTGCCCCTGCGGATCTAATGAAATAAAGCACTCCTCGCAACTTGTGCTCTAAAGTCTGTCCGGCCTTGCTGCAGACTGGGAAGAATACCTTTCCTGACTGAAAGGACAAGGGACTTTGAAACAGACAGAAAGTAATTACGGAGCCTGGAATCCAGCCAGGACAGCATGGTTTTCTTCACCACTCTTACAGGAAGTGCCCAGAGACATTTCGGCCCCACAAGCAGTTGGGGGAGGGAGGGGAAACTCTCTCTTGATGGCACAGCTGGGTTCAGAGCACCGGGCTGTCTGGCTGCAATTATGAATTTCAGAAAATTTGCATCAGGGTAGTTGAGAGATTTTATATCCCATTGATAAAAAGTCTGCACGGAAGGCCATGCAGCAGTAAGGCTAGTGTAAGGGATCAGTTTATTTTTTATGTGACACACGGGCAGACATCAATCGGTTCAAAGTCACAGCCCCCCTGCAACCCTTCGCCCATCTCCATTTTGACCCCAAGCTAGGTCAGGTTGACACTCCCTCTCCCTGCTGTTGCTTTCTGCCCAAGGAGCAGCAGGAGCCATGACAAACGGGGGGGGGGGGGGGGACTCTGACTGTGGGAGGGTCCCCTCTGTCATTGGAACCAGAGCCTAACAATGACAGGAAAGGGGGAAATAACATGAATTTGGGAAAGGGAGTGCAGGATAAAGAGCATGAGAGAATGGATATTTGAGGGATCAAGTCATGGTTCCCACCCCCATTTGGCAAAAATCCACTTGCACCCCTCAAACGTTGGCAGGGAAAAGATGCTTCAATAACTCAGCCATTTTATCAAAGGTAATGTCTTTAATACCAGCCTTAGCAGTGCAGGTGAGTCAGGCTTCAGCAGCTGGGTGTGCCAGAAAAAGCCTCCCCAAAATGCACTTCCACCTGTCCAACATGCATTAGTGAAGGTAACATCAGTTACACGAAATGGCAAGACTACTCTCACCCCATTCTTCTGCTTAAAAACACAGCTATACAAATCGGATCCTGGGGCCCAACTCTTCTGCACAGACATCTTTCATATTCATTTGTATTAAAGAGAATAGTTGATACCACTCTTAGTGTTTGACACTTGCTTAAGATTTTAGAACGTCCTTACTTAAAAAGTAGATTTTAAAAAATACACAACAAAAAAATCAGCACAGCAACAAAACAAGTTATCCCTTCCCCTGCCCCGTCTATCCCCTTGACACACATGGAATAATTTTGCTATTTCCACTGATTTCCTTCTTGCCAAAGTCTTAGGTCTGCTTTCAGTTAAGGCAGCTGTGAATTCTGTCCTCTTCTCATTTCTCCCATCCCTTTCATCTCAACCTTCTCATACTTGCCCGTCCTCCTCCGTATGATAAAAAACAGCACAGTAATCCCAAGGATAATGGCCAGAACGATGACAACAGCCACGGCACTGACCCCAGCAGTCAGGCGTTTCATAGAGAATTCTGGTGGCTTTTCATCCACATAGTAGATGAGGATTTCTTCCACCTCCATGGGAAGCCCATTGACAGAGAGATTGAACGCCTTGCTTGAACTAAATATGGAATTGTGTTTGATGTCTCTCTCAAAGTAGTATGCCACGTCGACTATATCAACATCTCTGTAGGATTTCTGGGTGGCATTCTGCTTGAGGTCAATATGGATATATGGATATTGGTACTCTATTAATGGGATGTACTCTGAGCGAAGATAGTACCGATCCTGAACGATCTGCCGTAGAATGGTTTCCACTTCAGAAGCAGCGAAGGGTGCATTCATCTCTCTGTGTTTCATCTCTATGAAGATCCAGTTCGTTCTGACTAGTTCGTTGCAAATCAGGTTTCTGTCACCCTTTTCCGTTCTCCTGATCCCAGCTGTGTTCACGCACCAGCAAGTGTCCGTCTGGTTGCACTGTCTGGCTTTGAAGACACCGTTGTCCTCGCAATCTGGATCATAGATTCCATCATTGTCTAGATAGCCATGGCTAGGTTTGGGGAAACGCTTGCTGTCCACAGTGAACATTTCTGCCTTCTTCAGGAGACATTTTGAAGTCAGCGTTGAACAATCCACTTGGTGATTGGAACCTACTGACCGGCAGAGGCATTTTCCTGATGTGTCGAAGTCGCAGTGCGTCCGTTTGTTGTTCAAACAGGAACAATCGTTTTGGGCTGCCGATACAGTCACCAGCATCAAAAGCAGCACAGCACTGATGCCGCTAGATGCCATAGCTTGGGAAGAAAGAGTGAACTGCCTATTTGTTCCTGAAGAAGTCTTCAGGAAGAAACAGACGGCAAGAGCTGCCTGAAGAGGAAACCTTTCAAGATCAGAGTCTGTTGGTTTCTGGGTGCTGGGGAGCTGCTCCCTTTTTCTAAATCCACATCAGACCTGCCAGACAGGTTCCCCTAGTGATCATAAACAACAGGACTCTGGTGACATAGAAAACCCACACAGGAGTGAGAAAGCTGCACCTTCTTCAATTATCATCTCAGGGAGTGTCAGCAACTCCCCGGAGCCTGCCCTCCCTCCCACTGAAAGAGGAAGCACAACAGGAAAGATTAAACACAGAAACCAAAATGAAATTAGGCCCCTCTGAATCCCAAACATGACTCTGGGCCTGCCCAATGGGCTGAAACACGAATGTTGGGTGGTTAAAGTTAATGTGAGGCTGAACCCATCCACCCTCTTTCTGCGTCAGGCACTGCATGTGCAAACACACGGGGAAAGCCCAATACTCCTTGACCACCAGACGGAGAACAAGAGCAGGTGCTGGTAGGTTAAGTTACACAAAAAGGAGAAAGCAACAAGTTCTGCTATTATGGGGCAGGAGCTCTAGAAGTGAAACAATATCTTCTCTGTCAAATTCAGCTGCTTTCAATGGACCCGGTATTTGTACTGCTCTGTCTGGAAGCCCACTTCAGATATTTCAATCTGGTTCTTTCAGTTGGTTTTCATTAACACAGATGAGGAATCCCCTGTTTACAGAGACATTGAACACCTTGCTCGAATGAAGTATGGAGTCGTGTTTGACACCTTTTTCAAAGTAGTATCCTACGTCCGCTATATCATCTTCTCTGTAGGATTTCTGGGAAACATGCTGCTTGAGGTCAGTATGGATACTCAAACTCAACCATTGCAATGTCTAGCCCCATCGTGTGTGTTCAAAAAGCCAAGTACACCGAATAATAGAACTGAACAAACATATATGTAGATATCCAGCTTGGATGCAGTTATTGATCGGATATTATGTCTATCTTAATGGGCAAATAATAACCTTGAATACTGAACTGCCTATTTGTTTCACCTTAGTAGTAGTAGTAGATTTATTTATTATTTATTTGTACAATTTATATGCCGCCCCCTCCTGCCTCAGGCATCTCGGGGCGGCTCACAACATATTAAAACATTGCAAAACATTTAAAACATTAAAATAAACCATAATAGTTCCAATTTAAAACAATGTAAACACCCCCCACCCCACCTCACCCCATCTCCCTCGGGAAAGGCCTGGCGGAACAGCTAGGTCTTACATTGTCTGCAGAAAGAGGGGAGGTCAGCAGTCAAGCGGATCTCCAACGGGAAGGAGTTCCACAGCCGCGGCGCAGCCACAGAGAACACCCTCCTCATAGTAGACACCCGGGAAACCCCTAGGAGGGCGCCCCCAGCCGATTGCAGGGGTTGCTCCAGGACCGAGAGGGTGAGGCACTCCTGCAGCTAGGCGGGGCCCAAGCCATTTAGGGTTTTAAAGGTCAGCACCAACACCTTGAATTGGGCCCGGAAACCTACCAGCAGCCAGTGCAGAGAGCAAAGCACCGGTGTTATATGCTCGCGTCGGCCCGTCCCCGTTAAGAGACGGGCCGCCGCATTCTGCACCAGCTGCAGCTTCCAAACCAATAACAAGGGTAGCCCCACATAGAGCGCGTTGCAGTAATCCAGTCTCGAGGTAATAAAAGCATGGATGACCGTGACCAGATCCGAGTCTGAAACATACGACCTAAGTCAACGTACCAGATGTAATTGGCGAAATGCTCCTTTTGCCACAGCCGTCACCTGAGCATCCAGGTGGAGCTGTGGGTCCAGGAGCACCCCCAGACTCCGGACCTGAGAAACCAGGGGGGGCGGATCCNTAAAAATGTTGCATCAAAACCGTGGTGAATTTGAGCGATTTTATGTGCAAAAAAGTCCACAAACAAATCACAGTGAGCATTTGATGGTTCCACGTCCAGGCGGAGGGAGGCCGGACTGACCAGCCCCCTCACCACCCGGAACAACTCAGTCGGGCAGGACTTAGCAGACGCAATGCGGGCAGCAAAGAAAACCTTTTCTCTCCGCACCGCTACGGCATAGGTACGTAACCAGACTCTATGCCGCAACCAGTCCACTTCAGTATGTGAGTGACACCACCGCCGCTCTAACCGCTGCCCTTCCTGATTCATCCGCTGCAGCTCACCTGTATACCATGGGAAGCTGCATTGTCGGCATTTCGGGAGCAGACACCTGGGAGCCACACAGTCAATGGCCTCAGTCAGCCTGATATTCCACCTAGACATGAGGTCATCGAGTGAGCGGCCATCAAGGTCAGAGGAAACCTCCCCTAGAGCTATCTGGAACTTTTCAGGTTCCATAAGCCAACTGGTTCCACATCCTCACGAGGGCTGACATGTGCCCGGATATCTGCCTGGAGGAGATGATCCGTCCATGACAAGGACACAGTTGATACCTCCCCCACCAACAGATCCCCCGCCTCAAGGCCTGTGCAAAATATCATGTCCAAGGTATGTCCTCCAACATGTGTGGGGCCCACTACTCTCTGAGACAGGCCCATGGTTGCCATGGCAGCCATAAACTCACGCTCTGCCTCTAAGACTGGCATCAGCGTAGATATTGAAGTCTCCCAGAACTATCATCCTGGGGGACTGCAAGACCACCTCCGACACCAGCTCGGTCAGCACATGTAGGGAGGCTGCTGTACAGGTGGGTGCGTGGTATATCAGCAGTATCCCTACCCTGTATTTGGCCAAATCCAAACACAGATGGAGACCCTCTATACTCATGATAGAATGCACAGGAAATCTTCTGCTGCTCTATGACCAGAGGTCTACGTTCACTCTGAGTTCCCTACTGCCATTAATGGGGGAAACAGTGAATACGGGTCTCTGCTTACGACTGGTCATTCTGCATCTAAGCAGGGGGTTGGATTAGATGAACCACCAACTCTCTGTGATGTAGAGCGGAATAGAAATAATACCAGGGGAAAGGTTTTCGGCCAAACCAGGTGAATGAGTCAAGATGCATCCCTTCTACTGAAACAAGTTTCCCTCCAAAATGGGTCTACCCATCAGATATACCTTACTCAAATTGAAAATGGTGGTTGAGTAATAACCGGTAGCTGTTTCATTTAGGATTTTTTGGTTGTCATTTTTCAGTCCTTTTGATCAATCATTTTGGTTACATCATTTTGGCAATATTAGTACTATTGCAAATGTAAAATGATGTAGCCAAGATACCTAAACCAAATTAAACAGACCAAAAAAAAGCGGGGGGGAACTGAAATGGGATACCCCCCCAAAAAAGTACTTGAGTAGCTGTTTGTCATGGATATAATTTGGGTGCTTAAAGGGCTATCTAAAAATTGTAACTAATAGACACAAATAATAAACCTAGCTCTGCTCAAAATCAAATTCTGCAGTGGCACCCACCCTCACACCAAGCGGTGCTGCAGCCTCAGGGCTTACACAATACCTGGCTGATGTTGAGATGTCTCTTCCAGAGATGATGATGAGCTAATTGAGACTGGATCCAGACAAGACTGAGGTGGCGATGGCTGACCGGCCTTGTGACATGGAGAGAATTGGGATGTCTGTTATTGATGGAGTGTGGCTCCCTCTGGTTGATCAAGTTTGCAGCCTCGGAGTGCTTTTGAACCCCTTACCGTGCCTGGATTGTCAGGTTGCAGCGGTGGCCATGAGTGCTTTTCACCAACTCCATCTGGCGAGGCTCCTGCGGCCTTTTCTTTCTGGTTTGGATCTGGCCACTGTCATCTGTGCTTTCTTCCGCTTGAGGCTAGGTTACTGCAATGCGCTCTACATGGGGCTGCCCTGGGTGACTGTTCCGAAGTTGCAGCCGGTGCAGAATGTGGTGGCTTGCCTTTCAGGGATGAGTCAGTAGGAGCACATTAAACCAGTGCTCTGTATTCTGCACTGGCTCCCTATAGCTTTCCAGGCACAATTCAAGGTGCTGGTTTTAACCTTCTGGCCTCCACTTATCTGAAAGGCCACCTGCCCTTCCATGTCCCATCGCGGCCCTTGCTATCGGCCGGGAGTACATCCCCGTGGGTACTATCCGTTAGCTTAGTTCATATGACAAGGGCTCGCCAGGGGGCATTCTCGGTTGCTGCCCCGATGTTATGGAACTCCCTTCCCCCGGAGGTTCATTTGAGCCTGAGCGTCTTCCAGAGGTAGCGGAAGACGTTTTTATTTGAAAACGCATTTGGTGGGCAACGACAGGGGCTTGGGGTGGGTTTGGTGGGTGGCTTGGGGGCAGAGGTGTGGGAGGGGGTTGGGTGGAGAAGTGACTTTGAGGCGTTTTCTAGTCGTTTGACATGTTTTTTGTTTTTTTTAAATTTTCTTTTATTTTATATAACATTGTAAACAAATTCAAACATTCAACTGTGGCTATAACATTGTAAACATTAAACTGTGGTTACAAAACGTTTTTCGTTGGTAGTGTTTCTTTGGGTTCAGGTCGGCCTTTTACTTATACATAATAATCAAATATGTTCTTTGATCTTCAGGTAGATCTGATTTTGTCATTACGCAAACACAGGGGAACCATTTTGCAGCAAAAGATTCTTTTTTGTCCATTAAATTTGCTGCTATTTTTTCCATAGTCAGGTGGTACCACAATGAAAGGTAAGCCGCCCTGAGCCTCGGGGAACGGGGGCATATCAATTTAAATAAAACAAGTCAGTCATTCATGTGGTTTTGAATGGTGCTGGGATGATTGGGCCCTCCCAAAAGTTGTCTTCCAGAGCAGCTGCCTTAAGGCGAGTCCTCCTAGGGACGAAGCTCATCTCCATGTCACAAGCCCTCAGGACATAGTACCCCACTCATGGACAGTGGGCATTCCCATTTGGAGAGGGCTGCTACCTTTTAACTTCTGTGTCAGCCCCGTCTTTGGTGAGAGGGCCTTCGCCAGATGGGCCAGTGGCAGTAAAGGCTCTTAAGGAACCTGTATTAACAGAAGCACAGAGGAGCAGCTATTAGCCTTTTCTTCTCTTGGTCTCAATCTGCTCCTCCTCGTAGGAAAGAACAATGAATCTGCAAACACCCTGGGTCTCGTGCCCCAGAGCCCCTTTCTGATCACTTATCACTTGGTGATTTTATATATATTTTAAAACATCCTTTTATTTCTGCTCCAATAAAAGCGTAGAGCAGCTGCCATCTCAAAACAACAACATGTTGGCTCCTCCTCCCTTTGCAGATTATACTCCCACTTTTAGCCCATTGGTACACTCCCTCATTCCAGTGTGGATAGATGGTTGTCTTCCACTTTTTTCAGACATACAGCTTAGCCCAAGCCGATCGAGCCTACATAAGCTTTCAGCTTTGCTTTGTTAACCATACAGAATGGTTAACATAGGCATGGCAGTTTCTGGGGGTATTTTGCAATCCGCAATCAGAGTAATTGCTTTATAGGCAGCATTCCAGAAGGTGCCACGTTTCTTAAGAATCCAGCTTACCCAGGTCCCCATTCTCCCATCTTCCTAGTGCCAACAATGTACGTCTGATTATTCCAGTCTGCTCAGCAGCTGCAGAGCTGGTGATGTACCTGGAGGTCTGATCTGGTAAATGGGTTGAGCATCTTCCACAAGGCACTGAGCACCCTGTAATTATAAGATTGGGCCCAAGAAAGCATGCAGCACTTCAAGTGTGGTATTTATCAGGAACAAGCTAATTAAGCCATAGTCCGTCTCTGCTGCCTCTCCCTCTCTCTCAGGAGAAATGCTTCCTTAAAGTGTTTTTCCACTGTTATTTTGGAAAGGTGACTGAGATCTTGAAAACGATTTTTCTCCCAAATACCATGTTGCAAGTTGCCACGTGCGCAGTGCTTATATGCTAGTATCCAGACTACTTCCGCTGGGTTTTCCCAGGGCCTACCCTGAATTTAATTAGTATGGGACAGACCTCACAGCAAGCAGTGGGAGAACCATTCACATGCTAAACAACAGGAAGCTACATTGGATCACCAATGCATGAGCAACCGCATGTGGGCTTGAACCAAACTTCTGGATACAGGCCATTAAGAATTTAGTGGAGTGGGTCAAATGAATTTCCAATGCTCTCTAGAAACTTCATCACAGTGTTAACACTTATTCTCTTGAGAATTTCAATATCCTATCAGCTCCATTTACCAATCAAATCATCTTTAACCTGCACTGCAAACTCAAGAGGGAACGTAAAATCAAGCAGTGGTATTTCAGTTTTAAGATCAGCTGTTGCTAAGACAATAATTCTAAAGACCAGGAAACTCTTAATAAAATAGCACACACTAGGCCAAAAATCTCTTCCATCTCTAGGCAGATACTTTCTGAAAGCCCTGACCCCCTCTCTCCCTCTCCATGGGTGTTTTCAGACGTGACGCTAACCCCGGTTTAACCGCACTCGAGCATTTCTTATGCATGTTGCAGGGCTGGATTGGTGCCCTATGCAGCCCTGCAACATACATAAGAAATGTTTGAGTGGTTAAAGTGGGGTTAGCGTCCTGTCTGAGACCACCCCACCTCTCTCTAGTTTTAAGATGCTCAGTTGGCTCCACTGGCCTCCTTGTGCGTGTCCCAGTCTTTTCCCACTCTTGCTAATCTCTCTTCCTCCTCCAGTCTGTTCAAAAATGCTGCTGCTTCAAGTTGGCCTCCTCTGCAGCTCCTCTTGCCATGTCCCTCACATCTTGTCAGCTCCATGGCACTAGGACATCGTGCCCTCCCATTCAATTCCCTGAACAATCTCGTCCCCATTCCCTGCACTCCTCCCAACTCTCTCACCTTTGACTCTCTTATGATGTCATCTCACAAGAACCTCTTATTAGATGGGCTGAAGACAAGGAAGTGGAGGCCCAGAAAGGTTAAGGAATTTGCCTTATATAATGTAGGAAGGGGAGGAACATGCAGGATCCTGGAGAAACAATAGAAGTATTTCAGACTGAGTGCATGCGTGTTCTCTTGGGAATGTCTTAAAATTATTCCATATAAATAAATAGCTGTTTTGGTCTATGTCTTCCAAGCTTTTGTTAAAAAAATAATAATACCAGACCAATAAGCTTTGTTGATTTATCAATAAGAACACAAAAATACAGGGAAGAGGGAACAAAATGTTCTCAATTCTGGTCCATTTGTCATGAAAAAAAAATCTCCCCCTTCCCCCTAGTGGGGAAGCCTTTGAAATGTCTCTTCTTGGAAACTGCAACCCAGACAGATTTCTGGACTTGTTTGGCTTGTGCTATACTATACAAAGGGCTGCATTCTTTCCTCAGTAAACACAAAGTAGTACAGGTCGTAAATGCTATATGGGGTCAGACCAATGGTTCATCAAACTTGGCTCCATGGATGCTTTTAGACGGACTGCAAACTCTGGTTCTTCCCACGCCAGCCGACTTCACCCCCGGGCTGGCCAGGCTGTTTAAAAGCACCCCAGTAGAACATCCCAGAGAACCGCCTGTGGAGAGGGCCATCCAAACCCCCATGGCGCACCAGCCCGAGGCAGAGCTGCTGCCCATCTGCACCTCTGTTTTCAGCCGGCCATTGCCCCAAAGCAACACCATAGAGCTGTGAGTGCCAGCCTAGAGCATCAGATGATTCACCTGCAACTCTATGGTGTTTGTGGGGGAGCGGGCGGCGTTGCGTGTGCAGAGCATGGGCTGGGGAAACCACCGGGTCTGTCTAAAACAGACCCAGGTGGAGCTGCAAGCAGGTGAGCATAGGGTGCACCTGGGGGCAGGCAGCCTCCGTGGCCATCTATTGCACACTCCCTGTCTGACACTGGCCATTTTTGGTCACTTTGGAGAAGTACCCAACAGGTCATAATGGAGTGATCCATTCCCTGCTGTATTTGCGTTTCGTTAATGTAGCGGCTAAGTGTGCAGTACTTGGAGGGGGAGGTAGCGGCGGGGGACCCGGTTCAAGTCTCGCTTTAGCCAGAAACTCACTGGGTAACAGGCCAGTCACAATATGCTGAAGAAACCATCTTTGGACGTGGATGCGCTCGCCAGCTACCGACCTCTGTCTAACCTTCCCTTTTTAGGGAAGGTTATTGAGCGGGCAGTGGCGCTCCAGCTCCAGGGTCATCTAGATAATATCGGGCTCCTTGACCCTTTTCAATCTGGGTTCCGCCCCGGCTATGGCACCGAGACGGCGTTGGTGGCCTTGGTGGACGACCTCCGCCGGGAGATGGATGCGGGATGTTCGACATTTCTCATCCTGCTCGATCTCTCGGCCGCTTTTGACACCGTGGACCATGGGCTGCTGTTGAGACGACTGCGTGACCGGGGGGGTCTGGACGGGACTGTTCTTGAATGGTTCCGTTCATTCCTCTCGGGGAGGAGCCAGCGGGTGGTGTTGGGGGAGGAAACATCGAGCCCCCGCGCCTTACCGTGTGGCGTTCCGCAGGGATCGATCTTGTCTCCATTATTATTTAACATCTATATGCAGCCCTTGGGGGAGGTCGTGAGAGGGTTCGGGGTGCGATGTCACCAGTATGCTGATGATACTCAGCTGTACCTCTCGTTTTCTACTGACCCAGACCCTGCTGTCTCGGTGCTATCCCAATGTTTGGAGGCCGTGGCGGATTGGATGCGGCGGAGCAGACTGAAGCTCAACCCAGATAAGACGGAGGTGATGGTGGTGGGGAGGGCGAAGGGGGTGGTGGCCCCCCTGGTTGGGGGGGTTTGCCCCCCTGTAGCTCAGCAGGTCCGGAGTCTGGGGGTCATATTGGACGCAGACCTGCGGCTGGAGCGGCAGGTGGAGGCAGTCGCTAAGGCTGCCTTCCGCCAGCTTTATCTGGTACGTAGGCTGCGTCCGTATGTCTCTGGCCCGGACCTGGCCTCCCTCATCCATGCCTTCGTCACCTCGAGGCTCGACTACTGCAACGCGCTCTACGTGGGGCTTCCCTTGTTCTTGGCCCGGAGGCTGCAGCTGGTGCAGAATGCGGCGGCTCGTCTTCTTACGGGGACGGGTCGCCGGGAGCACATTACACCGGTGCTCCGAGCTCTGCACTGGCTGCCGATAGTGTGCCGGGCCAAGTTCAAGGTCCTGGTGATGATCTATAAAGCCCTACACGGTCTCGGCCCCTCATACCTTAGGGACCGCCTCGCCCTTCGCGCCCCAGAGCGGCTCCTGCGGTCTGCCGGGGGTGCCTTCCTGGAGGTCCCCCGTGTTAAGCGGGGGGCCACGATGGAGAGGGCATTCTCGGTGGTGGGACCGCGGCTGTGGAACTCCCTTCCGGAGGAAGCCCGCCTGGCCCCAAGCCTTTTAACATTTCGGCGAAACTGTAAGACCTGGCTGTTTGCCCAGGCCTTTGGGAGGGAGGGTGGGTAGGGAGATTTTAGTCCCCCACCCATTTGTTTTATGTTTTTTGTCTAGCCCTGTTATATTTATATTTAATATTTAAAAGTATTTATGATTGTTTTAGATTGATTTTATTGTATTTTATTGTTTTATGATGGAAGCCGCCCCAAGCTGCGTTGCAGGAGGGGCGGGGTAAAAATTTATAAAATAAATAAATGAAGATATTATTTCATCCTAACCTACCTCACAGGGTTGTTGTGAGGATTAAAAGTTGTGTTATATGTAAAGCACTCCAAGTGCCCTGCCAGGGGGGTGCTATATAAAAATAAAGACACTTAAAGATCATCATCATGGAGCAGAAGCAGTGAATGAAGCAGACACATACCTGCAAAGCACCTGGAGATACAAGGCAGTTTGGGAAAGGGAAAGACACTTAATGTCCAGGACAAATCTGCACAAATTTTCCATTAAAAACAATGTCCCTCATCCCACATCTATGCTTTAAAATCACCCAGGTGTTTTTTTTATTGGATCTGAACTCACAACCAAGAGTTAACTTTTTGGTACAGCAGGCTTCCTTTAAAATGTAGGATATGTGCACAGCACTATTCCTGCAGTGTTTCTTGCTCCCATGGAAACAGTTCCTCTGCACACTTATAAATCTCATAAAAAACAGGCCAGTAGGTCTATGTAAAACAGCAAGACGCTTCCAATTAAACAAGCATAAGACTTTTATCTAAGCAGCTCAATATTTTGTTCTGCATTAAATATGGTCACAGCATTCACCAGGATGCAAACCACCAGCTAGTACCAACGTGCTGGTTCCATGAAACTACATGGGACAACCATCCATGTAAGCTTCCCTTCCCTTCCTTTTTCCAGGGGCAACAACAAAGAGTATAGGCCTAATTCCCCATTGGAACAGGTTCTCAACACTCCTTTCCTGGAGCTTCATCTCAACTTTGCCTCATCCTGGTGTCGGTTTTATTCAACCTCTGTCTTCTTCCCCTCAATAAGGTGTCACCATAGCTCTCTACCTACCTACTACACAAAGTAATACATGGTAAAGCATGCAATTTTAAGGTGTTAAAATATTTGTGTAGACAGGATACTGTATATTTAAACATGCCGGCTAGGCAATGAAATCTTTGTACCTGGCACAGAATAGCCTGTTTACACAAACATCTTAAAATGAATTAGCTACCAAGTCTTGGATAGCCTGTGTTAAAAATCAAACCCGTTACCACACAGAGTGATCGATTCATCTGTTTGTTACAAATAGGGCTAAAAAGAAAATAGTCAAATGGATAAATGATCACCTTGTATGAATAAATGATCTCTCTCCCTCTTGCCTACAACTAAATCAATCACATACACCTGCGACTTCTCAGCTTCATGACTGTAACCCTGTCTCTCCCTACGTTCCTCCCTTGTCTCCCCTAGACTGTAAATAAGCCCTTTGGGGTAATGACCTGTCTCTTGACTACTTATTATACATCCTCAGGTACATTGCTGGTGCTATATAAAAACAACAACAACAAACTCACTTGTGTAGATATGCCAAAGCCCAGTTCCGTGTCTCCTGCTATTTCTAAAAACAGATTTGGAGCCAAATTTGACGTCTAGTGGGCCAGGGGTGTATCAAGCAGCAGTGGGAGGAGCAGGACGCTGGGACAAAGGTTCCCTTTGTGCCCCCCTCCACCCAACTCATCCCTACACACCACCCAGACCCTCCTCCAAATGTTATAAGCAAACAAAACACGTAGTATGAATAGGTTAGTAAACAGCCTCAACCTGGGCCCCCTGAATTTTGTCCCCCATTTCCCCCACTTGTCAGGCCTGAGAAGGAACAGCGGTGGGTCCCTAGAACATCCCAAAGACCCACCACTGTTCCGGCTGCCACTTGCCGCTCTCTGATACCTGCTGCACTGCCCCCCCCTCCCATCCAGGTAACTGGATCTAGGGTGGAGGAAGCAGGGACAGCGTGGTGGCAGGTGCTGGGAAGAAGCAATCTGACGCTCCCAGGACCTGCCATCAATACCACAGCTCCCGTTGCCATCGCTGTTCCCTGGGACCTGCCAAGATGCTGCTCCTACCCCCACCTCCTAACAGCTTGTGGGCAGCAGCTGTTACGTATACAAGCAGCCACCCACCACTTGTTATGTCTAATACAACAGGTTTGTGTATTGGATTGCCTGTGAGTTGGGAAACCTGATCACGTACTGGTTAGAATGTGCATCCTTGCCCATGTATGCCACCATCGCTTCATAGTAAAAACAGAGGATAGCGATATTTACCTGGTCCCCCAATGACTCCAGTTCTGAAGAATTACTGGATGGCTTTAAAGTCAAAAGATGACAAAATGGAAGCAAAGAAACAAATCCAGTGTGGGATGAAACAGCTGCCTACAAAAGCCACGCGAACCAGCTCAGGTTGCACCGAATGGAATGGTTTCTAAATATTTCCTTACCCTACTCCGCCAGATTCCGGATTGGTGTATGAATCACTTTAACAACTTATAGTGGTTAAAGGGCAGGACAGAGAGCTATGAGGTGAGTTCTATTCCTGCATCTACCACAGACTTCCCATTGGGGCGTGTTGAACTGGTTAATTGGCTCACAAACCATAAAAACATTAAAAACTAATACAAAAAACCCAACCCTCCCATCATGGGGTAAGGCTGCTTGGAGTGGGGTACAGCTGCCCAAGGCAGGGCAAGTGCATCATGAGGCTGCACCCCTTATCTTTACCTTCAAGGCTCTTTATTCACATTACTCCCTCTTGTCTTTCTACATTGGTTTCTTGCTACATTCCTACCCATGAGCTTCGTTCCTCCTCAGCCACGCCCCAAGTCTCTTGCCCCCTTTCCCAGGCTACCCACTGCCCCCTCGTGCCTCCCTGAACACATTCATTCTGCTCACTCCCTACCAACTTTTAAGTCCCTCCTGGAAGCCTAAGTCCTTTGCCTGCCTAGTTCCACTGACTGCTCACAGATGCTCTCTCTCTCTCTCCTGCATCCAGGGTCTCCTCCTCCTAAGTGAAGCCCGTGCACCTGCGACTTCTCACCTTCATGAAAGTATCCCTCTCTCCCCCTAGGTTCCCTCTCCCTTGTCTCTCCTAGATTGTATACTTATTATTATTATAAACATTTCTATAGTGCCAGTCGTATGACCTGGTGCTGTACAGAACGTAGAAATAGACGCGGTTCCTGCCTGTGGCTTACAATCTAAAAGACAAGGCGGGGAAGACGGGGGAGGGGATAGTGGGGGAGAGAGAGGAGAAGACAAACATATATTCAAGCGGATGCGAAGTCTCAGGTACATGTGCTTGGCTTGGTTACAATCAGGTTGTGGCCGTCTGCAGAGGAGGGCAAACAGTAGGTATATGGGAATGTCTAGCAGGGATTGGGAAAGGTGGCGAGGAACAGGTGGGTCTTGAGGAGGGATTTGAAGGTGTGGGCAGGGAGGGAATTCCAGGCATGGGGGGCAGCGAGGGAGAAGGGACGAAGGAGATTAGGTGAGCAGGAGAAACGAGGGAGAGTGAGGGAGGGGACAGAGGAAGAGCGGAGAGCGCGTGCAGGAGTAGGGCTGTAGCGGAATGTCGCAGCGGTAGCTATTTCCGCCGGAAACAGCGTTTCCGCAATTAGTGGTACGGCGTGGCAGAGGCTTTCAATTCCGCTAGTTTCATTCCGCTACTTCCACAGGCGTCGCAAAATAGCGGAAACATGACATTTTCGCTACTTCCACCATTCCGCCAGCGCCACAAAATAGCGGAACAGTAGTTTTCCGACAGTTTCCGCAATTTTTCCGCAATTCCGCAATTTGCAGAACGCCGGCAGAATTAGTGGAATGTCCACAGAAAAGCCACGGTGTGGTGCGGGCAATTCCGAAATGGCGGAATGGAATCGCGGCGTGGTAACAGTTGCTGCCGCATCAGCCCTATGCAGGAGTGCATAGGGAGATTAGGTTCGAGAGGTAAGTGGGAGCTTGGCAGGTCATTGTTGCTGCCTGGAGTCAGAATAAAATCAAAATGGGGTGTAAAAACTTGGGAAGTTAGCAGTGTGTGTGAAACAAGCCAGTTTCTATGTCCTAGCTACAATCATAATTTTATCATTTAAAATGCACTGCCTCGTCAGGAACAGAGTCTTGCTAGGCAATGCAGAAATACACAGAAAACCATGCCACCATGCAATCCAAAAAGTCGCCCAAAAGCCAAGTGAAGCAACACACAAGCTGAGTGAATAGGGTGATGCCATGTGTTACCACCAAGACTTTGTTATATGTGTTGCTGTATCTTAACTTAGTGAGCAAGACAGGACAGAATTGAGAAGCCTTGGCTGACCACCCCCCTTTACCTTGTTTGGTGCTGGTCATCTTCTGTCTCGCGGCCATGCTCTGAATCTCAGTGGATGAATATTTGCACAGCCTAGTTGCTCCCTCAGGTAGGCTTCCCTACAGAAGTATACCTATACCAACAAGGGAAAAAAGCCTGACACATTGTCTGTAACAGAGCACCCTCTTCTGGTTGTAAATCAAACTAATTTGAACCACAGCCATTTTTTATAACAGCTAATCTGTGTTTAGAGTTGTATTCTTCAGTGACTTCATGAGGCAGGAGACTGTTAGAAAGTGCAAAATGGATTACTAGGCAGGCATAGTGTTTTATTAAAAGAATCTCCTAACAGTGTCCGCCAGGAGTTGCAAAGTTGTTTAAGCAAACAGCAAAGGTGCATGGAGAAAGAGGTCTTGATGCTGAGGAGCTTTCTGAGGAAAACTTAAAAAAACACCACCACATTGGGGGGAAGAGGAGTAGAAGCCATCGATTCCAGTGAGAAAGCACAGCACACAATAAGCATCTGAAAACAAACAACCCTACAAGGAATTATTTTCCCTCCGTTCTTATACTTAGCAATAAAAGGACTTTAAAATGTCCAATGACAGTAGACATTATTTTTGTTTCCTAAAGGGAATTTGCTTTTCCAAAAAAAGATACCAAAAAAAGGCTGAACTGGATTGTTTTCAGATGCATGCATCAGCGAGAAAATGGTAAACTATGTAACTAATCTTGTATTTTTGGCGGAAGGATTCAGATTGTTTTTTGGATCCGAGGCCGAAGTTGTAAATGCTAAATACTAGCAGTTATCTGTTGTTTCTCCAAGTGTCTGTCTAAACAGATCTAGACAAAGTAGTTCAGCTATTAATTTTTTTAATCAGACCAGCTACTAGTGGTTAGATTGTGCAGGTTTTTGGGCCTTGCGGGGTTCTTCCTCAGGCATGTAACAAATCAGAGCTATAGACTGAGCAAATGAACGACAGGGATATAGGACAGCAATAACTTGGGATAAAGCTGTAGGGGAAAAAAAACAAACCATATATTTCAAACATTTTAAAATAACAAGGTTAAAATCCATTGATAAAAGGTGTTAAAAAACCAAGAATCAATTGCTAACAGGAAATCCCCGAAAGCCTGCATATTCTCACCAACAGTAGTTGGTCCAATAAAAGAGCTCATCAGAATTACTTTGTCTCCACCACTTACTTTGGGGAACTACGCTCTATTTATAAAACAGATTTAAGCTCAAGTTTGGTATGGAAAATTTCCGAGAGACACTGTAGATTTCTAGTGTCTCTTTATAAGTGGATGTTCATTTGAAAAGTGCATACAGTGACTTCTTCCGGATATACTGGATCTATTTTATAACAAATTAACATTTTCAAAGATCTTCGTGCGCGCGCAGCCACAGTTTAAAATGAGCAAAGAAGAATTTTATTTCCATTATTTCAGTAATACTGAAATAAGTACGTGCACTTGAGACCTCTCATCTTCATGAATGTTAGACCCCTTGTCTCTCCCTCTGTTCCCCTTCCTAAGTCTCTCCCCCAGCTCCTGTCTCTCAGATTGTAAGCCCTAGGGTCAGGGACCTTGTCTATTTTATTACTTTGTAAAGTGCCAGGTGCACTGCTGGCACTATATAAATGTTTGTTAATAATAATAATAATAATAATAATAATACTGCTTAATTCATTTGTTTTTACTGGAAACAACTGTTTTGACTGGAAACAACATTTGCTGGACAAAAACATTACATCTCTTATATTCTGCAATTACAGTGAAGTTTCAAGTATTCTGACAGATTTTTTTCCTGTACAAATAAACACTATTTACAACATGGTTTAGCACAGGTATTTACAATGTGATTTTCCCACTGAATGGGAAAATCATTCAAAACTACAACACAATAATTACAGAACACACCAAAATTTAAGCCAGGAGAGATGGACTCTGTTGTGCGAGCAAGGGTGTCCATTTACAGCTAGAAATACATATGGCCATGCAATAGGTTTCATTAGGAGGGACGAGAGATGAAATTCCACATTACATGCAGTTCAGAAGGGAGAAAAGGTCCACAGATTGGAACACTATATCGATCCAAGGGTTGCATTTCTTTAAAAGTAATGGAATAATCATATAATCAGAATCTAAAGCCCCTTATCTACAGATGTATACTGTTCAGACGCAATATATGCTCTGCTCGTTAACAGGTTCTGATTGCACCTGGGAAGAGTCTGCAGTTACTTATTTCCATCCCTTCCACCCCCAAAATAAGTCTGCGTTGTTTCCACTTTGAAATAAGACACTAAACAATTAGGATTTTTAAAAACAAGAGCCTATTCTTCCTTGCAGAAAAAGGTATATATCTGGGATCTGGTTCCACAGCACTTTGTAATCCTTGAATAAAATTCCAAATACACTGAACTCAATGGCAAACCCACTACTGGCTTCAAAAGCGGCAGAATTCTGCCTTCATTTTTAACACTGATTTTATCTGAGTACCCAGGATGAAAAGCAGATGGGACATGGAGGCATTTTGTGTTTTATGGGATGTCAAATCATGATGATACATGAAGAAAATATATGTTTTATGGAGTCACTATCCCTTTGCCAGGATATAAGTTCTTGGTTGCCTCTTGTTCTCAAACAGGCCAAATTTAGGCCCAAGCGGTCCTTCATTTATAGTTTCTCTTGGATGCGAAGTAGCAGGTGCGACTTCCACAACAAGCCACCAAAGCCAGCAAACCACTAGAGATTCCATCAAATCAAGCTGCACTAGTCCACCAAAGTCATCTTTTGGGCATTCTTCAATGATGCAGCTTGCTGAGTAGGACTAGTCATACTCCACTGATGAACATCCATGGCCATTCAGAAGACATCTTAAAGTGGCAACGGAACCAGTGCAGGGCACTATGGTAATATTTAATGCAAGTCAGTCATCAGTGTCACGAGATTCCCTTTCTCACACTGATCATAAGGAAGTTGGTCCCTAGACACAGTTTTATTGTTCTGTAGTTGGCAAACATGGGTGGGGACTAGAAAGGCTTGTACTTAGCAGGGGAAAGGGCAGCGCGATTTGAGGCGCAGCGCTGGAGGTTTGTCACAATATTGTGGATAGGAAGTTTAACATGAGGGTAGGGGTGGGTATGAGGGGGGATATTTTCTTGTTTGCTTTGCTATTGGTTGTTTTAAATGTTTTTATGCTGTTGTATTTTTAAATGATGTAAGCCGCCCCGAGCTGTGAAGGCAGGAGGGGGCGACATTAAAATCTAATAACATAAGTAAATAAAAAAAAACATCTAAGGGGCCCCCAAACTGTCTTTGTAGTCCACTTGCGAGTGACAAATGAATCCTGATACAAAGTTGGCCAAGCACATTTGCTCATCATGGTGCCAGTCTGGAATGTCACTCTCAGGTACGGCAGCTGGATGATAGGCTGAATTGACCTTTCCCCCCACTAATAAGCTTCCCAACAGCCTGCTTCTTATGGTTTAGATGAAAAGCTGAGACTTTTTTTCCCCAGTGATTGAATTCATTAGTGAGTTGATTTTTTGTTTTGTTTAATCAGGGTATTTAAAGATTTTTCTAAGAGATTTAACTTTTGGCATATATATCTAAGTTACGGGAAGAGCAGCAGCATGAGAGGAGGGGCAGGGAACCTCCAGCCAACGGGCCAATCTGGTCTGGCTCCAATTCCTGTGGATCCAATCCTCACCCACATGCACTACTAGAGTGAGCTCAGAAGGGAGCAGAGATGAGGGCATGCACTCAAGGATAGGGGATAGCTCCATGGCATAGGCACATGATTTGGACCCTCCCTTTCCTTCTCCCCCATCCTGAACACACACACTCTCAACTCCTCTCCAGGCAACAGAGCTTGTAATCATTTTCAAAGTGGCCCACGGGACACAAAGGTTCCCCATCCCAAACTAGAGTCAGGACCAATCCCTGTGGGAGATCATGAGTTCATAGTAGCATTTGCAATGAGA
This sequence comes from Sphenodon punctatus, assembly GCA_003113815.1. Taxonomy (NCBI): domain Eukaryota; kingdom Metazoa; phylum Chordata; class Lepidosauria; order Sphenodontia; family Sphenodontidae; genus Sphenodon; species Sphenodon punctatus. The sequence continues at coordinate 18,279,256 of QEPC01013865.1, forward strand.
CATTTACATTGTTCGTGATTCAGGAAAGAAGTTCAGCAGCATAAATTCCTTTATCAAAGCTCACGCAGTGATGTGGGAGATAAAATATTGAAAGATAGAATTTCTTATAATTAAATTTATCTTTAGGTAGATCTACAAATTAACCAGCTTACATGGCACTGTTCTGAATACAGACCTGTATGTGATCAGAGCAGAGGGTGCTGTGAATAGTCAACTTGCAAAGAGCAGACAGGTGACTGTAAAAATAGGTTTGTCCTTAATTTCTCTCCTGCAGTTCAGCTGAAACAAAGCATTGACTGCCACAATACAGTACTATACTTTACCATCTGTCATCAACCTCTGTAATGACCAGGAGCTATTGTTTCCATAGGAAACAGTAGCAATGGGAAGCAACATATCGTTTCTAAAACAAGAATGTGTTATGTTCAGGTAACGTGGAAGACAAATGTTCATAGTAGCTCAGGGAGGAATGATGGAACGGGATGAAACTGAAGAGGAAAAAGTTTAGGATGGAAATTAGGAAAATTTAAGTCTCAGACTATAAAAATGCCTTTTATGAAAAGGGTAGAATTCTCATCTGTGACTAAATAACCCACTAAAGGGACAAATTATTCTCCTCGGAGACATGCTTAATTCCCAGTAAAAACACATGTATATTTGAGGAAAGAAACTGACAAGAAAGAATATTTTGCAGTAAGCTATTCTGCTCTATAGATTCTAACTTACCAATGGAACACACTATAAATATTTTTGCCTTTCTAGCTATGGCATGGCATGAATTTTAGCAAAGCAGCAGCTAAAAATACATGAAGGACTTTTCTTTGGACACAAAAACATGCCGTTCAGCATTTCAACCTCTCTTTCTAAATGAGACTGACAAAACAGGCAAGGCGACACCCTTCACTGAATCGCATCCAATTGGCCAGCGTACGCCGGCTTGTGAGCTTCATGGAGCTCTTCGAGTTTGTATACGCTTGCCAACAGAAGTTGGTTCAGTAAAAGACAACCCCTTACCTATCCTTCCCTCTGTCAGACCGTACACTTTGGGGTGAAAACAAATGAGACCGAAGCGCACAGCCCACAATTCACCTGCCCATCTGTTAAGGTGGCCACCAGATGTTTGCCCACTCCCACCCTGGGATGGGCAGCCGGCTGCTACTCGGTGCATCATCTGGAGAAGATGGTGGACGCAGCACAGTCTTGGGCTGGCACAGCTGGCCTAATGTGCGCACTTCCATCTGTTAGGTCCTGCACAGCCCAGCAGCAGCCTGCTGCCTGTCAGCTGATGGCACAGGCTGGGAGTGAGTACATACACTCCTTCCTTCCTGGCTGCCTGTCAGCTGATGGCACAGGCTGGGAGTACCCCGCCCCCCCTTTCCTGGCTGCCTGTCAGCTGATGGTGCAGCCGGGAGAAACTGCCACTGGAAGGAATGGAGAGACCAACAGAAGGAAGTCATTTCCCCCCAGGGTTGGTGGGTTCTAGAGCTGAGCTCCGTGCAGTCCCTTTCCTCCATCCTCAACCACCACACGAGGCAGCAGGACCCATTTCTGAGGCAGCAGCAGTGGTGAGCCCAGATACTGCCTTCACCCATGTGCTGGGTTGGGACCGCCAACCCCAGACAAGGGGGGCTGGTCCACGGGGCACTCTCCGGGCACAGCTCTGCTTGGGCAGAGCCACTGGTTTCAGTGTGCCCCAGACACCTTGCCGGGAGGAGCCAGGCAGGGGTGACGACACCTTGGGCTGGGGCCACGTATGACCCCTGGACGGAATCGCTCTGGCATGGAGTCTAGGAGTGATCTGCTGTCACTGGCTGCTGTTTACAGGCCTGATCCTGCCATATTCCGCTGCCATATTCTAGCAGCCAGCAGTCGCTGCTCCTGGGCCCGTCCTGTTTGTGTTTTCGGTTCCTTGGCCCAACCTGGGTGTGGGGAACATGAGATGGCACTGCGGAAGGTCTGCAAGTTTGTTCTGATCTACATACATGCTGACCCGATCAGTTGTGGCTGCGGTGACATTCCATGGGGCAGTGTGGACCCCCTCAGGGCTGGGCCCCCCCAACAGGCTTGTCCTGAAAACTTATGCCTGGGGTGAGTTTTACTCTGGGTGGGCGCCGGGAGCCTAGCCACTGAGATCCTGGAGATGGACACACCAAACCCCTCAACCAGGCAGTCCTTGGATCAATCCCCTTATCACCAGCATAGATCCCTGGAGTACCTGGAGGTCAGGCCTCTGGGGTAGAGTTCCCCTGGCCTGTCGTGCGGGTCCCCCTTGTTTCCAAGGTTCTGTCATGTGTGGGAACTGCCGAGTCAGCGGCTCCCTTGCAGTCCTCCAGGCAGTGAGGGCGAGACGCACTGGCAGTGGCTGTGGGGCACTGCCAGAACCACATTCCTCTCCTGCTTCTCTGCCCACCCTGAAGGCTCCCTGGTCTGGCCTTTGACTTCCGGGTGTCCCGAAGCTCCACCCTAGTCTCCCCAGCATGCGGCCTGTCCTCTTTGATGACATGGGTCAGGGCTGTCCGTGCTGTTCCTCACTATTGGTGAGGATCTTTGCGGCATCAGCCGGCTGTCCTGGGGCCGTTGTGTCCTCCTGAGGCACCTGCCTGGGTGAGTCCCCAAAAGCAGCCAGGGGATCCGGCTGGCTGGTGTCTTGTTTGTTTTCACCCCTACAAGCAATACCCCAAACTCTTTCTAAACATTGTCAACTAGCTAAACTGTAATGAAAAATTGGCAATTCTATCTAACAATTTTTCAGACGATTAAAAGTTTCAAGTGAAATTAGAAAATATTTGTCTTTTTCAAAATTTCAAAAAGTTCTGGACATGTCTTCTAGGGTGAGTCGCTCTAGAGCAGGGGAAGCCAGACTTACCCTGCACCAGATCTACTGTGTGCAACCTAGGGTCATCAATTTGGGGGGTGGGGGGCATGTCGGAAAGGAGCCCTGCCCCCAAACAAAAATCACAGTCCACAACAAACGTTGCTCACAATCAACCGCAATTGACATTTTGGCTGCCCCTGTTCTAGGAGGACACTGTATTCCATTGCTATCGGCAAGACAACAGCTCCAAGGGGCAACAGATTATAGCTAGAACTGGAGTTTCCTCTATTCAAAATCCCCTCACACTGGTAGTTCATTTGGACACATGTTCTCATTTTCTTCAGGTGCGTCATTCGGCGTCTCACTTTTGTAGCTGGACAGGAATAAATTTTCTATCTGAGATAAGAATTCTTCAGCAATGAAGCAGTTGGTGACGTTATCCAGAGTCTTCCTCATACACTCCAAAAGCTAGTTTAAGAGAGAAGACATTTTTTTAAAGTTTAAGTACACACAAAAACTGCTCAAATTAGAAGTTTGGGGGGGGGGGGAAT
>QEPC01013865.1:18289853-18352550 GCA_003113815.1 Sphenodon punctatus
AGAACCTCTCCTCATCTCCAAGGTTATCACTCGCCAGCAAGCTAAGGAACTGGGAAGGGTAGAAGATTCCCTGGGAGATTGCAATCAGGGAAAGGGTGAGACCCAGACTAACTCAGGAGGGGGGTGTGGGGGGCGGGATTTGCCCACAGACAGGCAGGAAGAGGCTGCAGGGACTCCTGGAGGACAGAATGACCCTGAGCTGGCCACAGAGCTATGCACTGTTGCTACCCCAGAGGAATTTAAACTAGAACTCACCAAGGATCCCAGCCTGCAAGAACTTAGAGGCGTGGCTAAGGATCTCTTGGAGGAGTTCACCCCAGGACAGAGAGAGCAGTACATCTGGGAGAAGGGGCTACTCTATAGGATATGTGTTCCCACAGGGAAAGAAGCAACACAGGAGCCCTATCGCCAGCTGGTCATACCTCAGAGATACAGACAGCAACTCCTGACTATTGCCCACGATATCCCCTGCGCAGGACACATGGGAATAAACAGGACTCGTCAAAGGCTGCTGACCAACTTCTATTGGCCCAAGTTGGCTCAAAATGCCACAGCCTATTGCAAGTCCTGTGAGACTTGCCAAAGGGTGGGGAAGAGTGGGGATAAACAGAGGGCCCCACTTAAACCATTACCCATCATTGAACAGCCTTTCCACAGAGTGGGGTGAATCTAGTGGGACCCTTAAAAAACAAAACTAGAAGGGGGAAGGAATATATTCTAATCCTCGTGGATTTTGCAACCCACTACCCAGAAGCGGTGCCACTGAGATCTACGAAGACAGAAGAAGTGGAGGATGCGCTGGTTAAGATTTTCTGCCAGCTGGGGTTCCCTTCCGAGATTCTGACGGAAGGGGGAGGAATTTCCTATCTGATATAATGGAATGTCTGTGGAAATGCTGTGGGGTTGAGCATATTAAAACCACAGCCTACCATCCTCAAACTAATGGATTGGTGGAGCGGTTCAATGGGACCCTGAAAGGGATGCTCAGGGCCTACGTGGACACGCACCCCAACGACTGGGACGAAAAACTGCCCTGGACTTAGTGAAGGAGGAGTGGGCTGGAAAAATCCCCACTAATAAGACCTCGGTAGTAGAATATGTGCTAGGCTTCCGAGACAAACTTGTCTCCATGATGGACGAAGTGAGGGAGAATCTAGCCCAGGCACAAGAGAAGCAGGCCACCTGGTATGATAAGGGAGCATGCTTGCACACTTTTAACCCAGGTGACTGGGTGATGGTTTTCCTACACCTGAAAACAGACAAGCTACGGGCAGCTTGGGAGGGACCTCACCTGGTAAGGGAAAAATTAGATGAGGTATCGCTGTTGCCATGGGGAAACAGGGAAGGACAACGAAAACCTTCCATGTAAACATGCTAAAACCTTATCTTGACCGAGATGATTTGATCCTCCGCATCACGGCCTCTGAGGAGGTGGGGGAGGGAGAGAAGGGGTTTATAGACATGATGGACGTTTTTCTGATCGAAAAGATCGGTCTGTGTGTGTGTGAGAGCGAATATGTCTCTGTACGCTCCGGCGGCAGTAGTTGGGAACTGAATTATTTTGGCTTGCAGGCCTGTCTGTTCAACTAAGAAAAAGGTAGAGAACTCATTCTCTCAGAGGGGTGAGACTCAAGGCCTAAGTAACCTCTGAGTGGTGGCAGCGGAAAAGTACCAGATAATAGGTAGATAATGGGGTGCTGGGAGGCTGGGGTGAACCCCAGTGGGCTCTGTTACGCCACAAGATGGCTGCCTGTCCTCCTCCCAGATTCACTGTGGAAGGTCTGCAAGTTTGTTCTGCTCTACATACATGCTGACCCAATGAGTTGTGGCTGCGGTGACATTCCAAGGGGCGGTGTGGACCCCCTCAGGGCTGCCCCTCCCCCCCCCCAACAGACTTGTCCTGAACACTTATGCCTGGGGTGAGTTTTGCTCTGGGTGGGCGCCGGGAGCCTAGCCACTGAGATCCTGGAGATGGACACACCAAACCCCTCAACCAGGCAGTCCTTGGATCAATCCCCTTATCACCAGCATAGATCCCTGGAGTACCTGGAGGTCAGGCCTCTGGGGTAGAGTTCCCCTGGCCTGTCGTGCGGGTCCCCCTTGTTTCCAAGGTTCTGTCATGTGTGGGAACTGCCGAGTCAGCGGCTCCCTTGCAGTCCTCCAGGCAGTGAGGGCGAGACGCACTGGCAGTGGCTGTGGGGCACTGCCAGAACCACATTCCTCTCCTGCTTCTCTGCCCACCCTGAAGGCTCCCTGGTCTGGCCTTTGACTTCCGGGTGTCCCGAAGCTCCACCCTAGTCTCCCCAGCATGCGGCCTGTCCTCTTTGATGACATGGGTCAGGGCTGTCCGTGCTGTTCCTCACTATTGGTGAGGATCTTTGCGGCATCAGCCGGCTGTCCTGGGGCCGTTGTGTCCTCCTGAGGCACCTGCCTGGGTGAGTCCCCAAAAGCAGCCAGGGGATCCGGCTGGCTGGTGTCTTGTTTGTTTTCACCCCTACAAGCAATACCCCAAACTCTTTCTAAACATTGTCAACTAGCTAAACTGTAATGAAAAATTGGCAATTCTATCTAACAATTTTTCAGACGATTAAAAGTTTCAAGTGAAATTAGAAAATATTTGTCTTTTTCAAAATTTCAAAAAGTTCTGGACATGTCTTCTAGGGTGAGTCGCTCTAGAGCAGGGGAAGCCAGACTTACCCTGCACCAGATCTACTGTGTGCAACCTAGGGTCATCAATTTGGGGGGTGGGGGGCATGTCGGAAAGGAGCCCTGCCCCCAAACAAAAATCACAGTCCACAACAAACGTTGCTCACAATCAACCGCAATTGACATTTTGGCTGCCCCTGTTCTAGGAGGACACTGTATTCCATTGCTATCGGCAAGACAACAGCTCCAAGGGGCAACAGATTATAGCTAGAACTGGAGTTTCCTCTATTCAAAATCCCCTCACACTGGTAGTTCATTTGGACACATGTTCTCATTTTCTTCAGGTGCGTCATTCGGCGTCTCACTTTTGTAGCTGGACAGGAATAAATTTTCTATCTGAGATAAGAATTCTTCAGCAATGAAGCAGTTGGTGACGTTATCCAGAGTCTTCCTCATACACTCCAAAAGCTAGTTTAAGAGAGAAGACATTTTTTTAAAGTTTAAGTACACACAAAAACTGCTCAAATTAGAAGTTTGGGGGGGGGGGGAATAAGCTAATTTGTCTTTATAGCTCAATGCAAGGTGTAGATAATAAACAACACATTGAAACAACAATGGATTTAGAATTCAGGGCCTAGGGTTAGTTATCAAATGCTTGCTGTGACTTATTTATGGATAAAATCGCTCAAATCCACAACGGTTTCGAAACTGCACTTTTAACAGTGGGTGAACCAGAGGCAGTTGAAGCCCCATCTTGTCCTGTTGTATGGGATCAATTTCAGTGCACGTCGCCCTCTGATGCAGAGGATGTTCTGGTGGCTGTTTGAGCCATTTATTGTGAAATTGATCCATGTCTGTCCTGACTGGTCAAGGCCAGCCGGGAGATGTTGGGGCCGTTGCTGGCCGGGATAGTCAACGCCTCCCATAGAGAGGGAAGAGTGCCGGACTGCCTCAAGGAGGTGGTGGTGCGGCCTCTGCTCAAAAACTCATCATTGGACGTTGACATCCTGGCCAGCTATCGGCCGGTCTTTAACCTTCCCTTTTTAGGGAAGGTTATTGAGCGGGTAGTAGCTCTTCAGCTTCAGGAGCATCTGGATTGAATCAGTTTCCTAGATTCCTTGTTGTCTGGCTTTTGTCCGGGTTATGGCACAGAGACTGCGCTTGTGGCCTTGGTTGATGACCTCTCCCGAGAGCTGGACCAGGGTTGTTCGACCCTGTTGATCCTATTCGATTTCTTGGCTACATTTGATACCGTTGATCATGAGTTGTTGGTGACTCGGCTCTGGGACTAAGCTGGAGTGGGCGGAACTGTCCTTGAATGGTGCCTCTCCTTCCTGGCCAGGAGAACTTAATGTGTGGTGGTGGGTGATGATTAATCTTTTCCCCAGGCCCTCACGTGTGGAGTCCCACAAGGTTCCATCTTATGCCCTCTCTTGTTAAATGTGCATATGCAGCCTTTGGGGGAGGTGGTCAGAGAGTTTGAAGTAAGGTGTCATCAATAAGCTGAAGACACCCAATTGTAGCTCTCCTTTTCATCAGACCCAGGCCTGGTAGTCTTGGTGCTTACCCGGTATCTGTTAGCTGTGGGGGTCTGGATGAGGGTGAGCTGCCTGAAGGTGAATCCCGACAAGACGGAAGTGATGGTTGTGGGAAAAGCCAGGAGAGTGATGGCCCCCATCACTGATGGGATCTGTCCTCCCCTGGTATCTCAGGTCCGTAGTCTGGGGATGCTCCTAGGCTCGCAGCTTCGCCTGGATGTCCAGGTGGCGGCTGTGGCGAAGGGCACATTTTGCCAATTACATCTGGTACGATGGCTTAAGTTGTATGTCTCGGACTCAGACCTTGCCACAATCATCCATGTTGTTATTACCCACCGCAATGCATTCTACGCAAGGCTACCCCTGGTGATGGTCAGGAGACGGCTGCTGGTGCAGAATGTGGCGGCGCATCTCCTTAAGGGGATGAGTCGTTGCGAGCACATTACTCTGGTGCTCCGTTCTCGGCACTGGCTGCCGACAGTCTTTCAGGCCCAATTCAAGGTGTTAGGTTTTAGTTTTGTTTGTTACACTTTTATGCCGCCCCTTCCTGCTTCGGGGTGGCTTACAACAATAAAAATAATAAGTAATATAAGATTAAATATAAAACAACGTTAAAACATTAAAACCTGGCAAAAAGGCAAAGAACCTCCCCCACATTCCCCATCACCCATCTCCCTCACCAAACAGATAGGTCTTACACGGTCTATAAAAAGAGGGGAGGTCTATGGACAGGCGGACCTCCGGCGGGAGGGAGTTCGACAGCCACGGTGCAGACACAGAGAACGCCGTCCTCAGAGCTGCCTTTGGCAGGATGGGCGGGCTACAAATATTTAAAATAAATAAAAGTAAAATAAATAAAAAATAGTCAACACCCAGGAAACCTGGGGAACCTCAAGGAGGATGCTCCTTGCCAACCGCAGAGGTCAATCCAGGACCCGAGGGGTGAGGCGATCCTGAAGATAGGTGGGGTCCAGGCAGTTTAGGACTTTAAAGGTCAACACTAACACCTTGAATTGGGCCCGGTAGACTACTGGCAGCCAGTACAGAGAACAGAGCGCCGGTGTAATGTGCTCACGACAACTCACCCCCCTAAGGTTTTGACCTTTAAAGCCCTGAACGGCCTGGGCCCCGCTTATCTGCAGGACCGCCTCCCCCTCTGGATCCTGAATCTGACTCTGTGGTCGGCCGGGGGCACGCTCCTTGAGGTTCCCCAGGTTTCCTGGGTGTCAACCATGAGGAAGGCGTTCTTGGTGGCTGCTCCGTGGCTGTGGAACTCCCTCCCGTTGGAGGTCCGCCTGGCCTTAAACCTCCCCTCTTTCCTTAGACAGTACAAGACCTGGCTGTTCCACCGGGCCTTTGCTGAGGGAGATGGGTGATGGGTGGGTTGGGTTAGGGTTTTTTCTTGTTTGGGCTATTTTAATGTTTATATATATTTTTTATAATGTTGCTAGCCGCCCCGAGATGCATAGGCAGGAGGGGGCGGCATAAAAATGTGACTAAACAAACAAAAAATTAATGATCCCTCTAACCTGCAATCCTGGCTTCCTCCTGAAAGAGGAAGACAGCCAGGAGAAACTAACATGTTGGAAAAATTGTGCCAATGAGAAATTTTCTTCCTGGCCTTAGTTAAGATTTGATTTGTTAAGTTATGAAATGACTCCTTAAAACACTCTTCATGACAAGACAAGAGTTACAAATATACAGGACTCCATGCTTTAAATCAGGGATGGGGAACCTTCAGGCCCAGGGGCCAACTGAGGCCTATGGCAAGTTTTATTGTGGCCCCCTTTCCAGTTCCTGGATCTGGCTCCAGGATCCAGTTTCTATCCCCCCAGCACTGAAAGCTGAGCTCAAGGGAATGGAGCAGAGATGATGACATGTTCACAAGGATAGAGGGGGAGAGATCCATGGCACAGATCCTTGATCTGGACCCTCCTGTTCATGAGTGCATGCCTTAAGCACCCCTGCCTCCAACACTTATGCAGCCCTCAGAACTTGTACTAATTTTCAAAGTGGCTCCTGGGAGAGAAAAGGTTCCCCACCCCTACCTTAAATCATACATTCAAAAGATACTTCCACCCAGGGCCGGTCCAAGGTGTTCTGCTTCACCGGGCAAAACCTCTCATGTGCATCTGCTCCCCTTCCCCCACCCGAGTCCCAGTCCAGGGCTTACAGTGGGTGTAGGAGGTGTGGCCGCCTGCTCCCGTCTGCAATCAGAGGGGAGCCCAGCCCGGCCTTCCAGGGGGACTGCCCAAACCGGTCCCCTGGATGGGCCAACCCTGTTTCCACCAAATTGCTTTGGGGACTTGGCTGTTTACATTATGACAGGGAATAAAATGTGGATCATTATCATTCAAGTCTCTTGGTGTATGTCGTTTTGCTACTGGCAAACTCTCTTGTTTGTGCAATTAGTGTTACAGCTTCAGTTATTTAAAGCCTCAACTAATTAGACAGAAAAGATGGTTAGATATTTCGTTTATGCATAACAAAATATGGAACACAACCATTTTAAGAACAGAAAAAACCTTTAGGAATCTCTCTCTCCTTTTAGTATTCATACCATCCTCAACAGCAGTCAGACAGAGAGAGAGAGAGAGAGAGGGGAAAAGATTTATTGTTTTTACCAAGTTCTGGTTGAATGTCACATTTATTGCCCTTTGCGCTACCCTTGACTATCATGTAGAGTAAACTGCACATTCTGAAACACAATCCAACCTTACTGCAAATAAAGTGAAGAAATACAGTAGCTAGTGTTTAGTACAGCTAGTCTAGCGCTAAATTTATAGCTGAGCTTTTGAATGGTTTTGCACTTCCAAACAAAACAACATCTTTAAAAGTTAAAATGCTTACTTTTTGCAGGCAGGTCAGGGCAGAATCTCTGTGAAAGATTTTATCCATGGGAACACTGCTACTGAAAGAAATAGGTAAAAAAATCAAAAATACGTGACTGGAAGAAACAGACAAGTCTGTTCTCTTTTGAAAAGCCAATCAAACAAAACTATTTGGAGTTGCCTTAGATTAAAAGCAAACTATAGTCAATAACCACATACCTATGAGAGATCCTGTATTTTTCAATTATCCATCTTGTTTTTTTAAACACCAATTCCCACTGAGGCTCTTCTAACATCTGCTGCACTTCAAATTTGTATGGCAGGCCTGGAAGCCATGAAAGGTTGATTACTCATTGCTTTTCTTACACCTGCCACTTTAAAGCTGCAAAGCAGCTCCCTGCTCCCTTGCAACTCTTAGCTCTTTATTGATGCTTGCTGCGGCAACAATGACCTACAAGTTTAGGTTCCAAAAATTGTCAGGGATAAGAATTCCTAAATTCTTTCTTGAAATTAAAAAAACCAAACATCTTTGTTTGGATATAAAAGCATTCGCTAGTAACTGTACAACTCAAACAAAACAAAAAACTGCTGGAGAATTGAGAAACCAATCATTCACCACTTCTCTATATTTTAAAGCCCAAATTTCTTACACATTTGCTAACATTACCACATTAGAGGCAGCGTTATTAAATTGTAACAATTAGGGTTGAAAATTTCAGATGAGAAAAACGTTCAGCAACTACGAAGCAGACTTCTATGAGACTGTTTGTCCACTACATAAGACTTAGGATTACTGTGAAAGCAGATCTCTGCCTTCTGCTGGGAACTCAAACTACTTTGTCACAACGTAACAAAGCTGTCTAAAACCAGCATCAAACAAAGTTGTTCTCCTTTTCACATTTAACATGCTTTTTAGAGAGGTTTTCTAGAGAATCAGTGAAACATCAAAGAAAATTAAATATATATTTTAAATAAACAGTAGCTTGTTTGTGTAAAATTGTTCTATTTTTCGTATTTATTTATTTTATTTATTATTATATTTTTATCCCACCCATCCTGCCTCTGGCAGCCTTGAGCGATGAACAACAAATATAAAATACAACTCCATAAAATCAATAAAAACAACATCTATATAACATATATACAAATTAATATTAACAAAAACCTACAACTTGGAAAATGAAACCCCACTCCCCCCTCCCCCAACACCTGACGGAACAGCCAGGACTTACAACCATGGCAGGAGACAAGGCGCTGGGCCAACCGAACCCCCTCGGGCAGGGAGGCGACCACCGAAAAAGCCCTACGATCGGTGGCCACACACCTTGTCCAAGGGACCTCCAAGAAGGCCCCCCAGGATGACCGCAGAAGCCGATCAAAAACACGGGGAGTGAGACAGTCTTGCAGATACGTAGGGTCTAGGCCGTGTAGGGCTTTATAGGTCAACACCAGCACCTTGAATTTGGTCCAGTAAACTATTGGCAGCCAGTGCAGCGCTCAGAGCACCGGTGTTATGTGCTCCCTGTAACCTGTTCCCATAAGCAAACGGGCCGCCACATTCTGCACCAGCTGAACTGCAGCCGCCGGACAAGCATCAAGGGCAGCCCCATGTGGAGCGCGTTGCAATAGTCTAATCTTCAGGTGGTAAAGACATGGATGATGAAAGCAAGGTCAGAGTCTGAGATATATGGCTGAAGCCATTGAACCAGATGTAATTGCTGAAATGCACTCCCCGCCACAGCTGCCACTTGAGCCTTCGGCTGGAGCTGCGGATCGAGCAGCACTCCCAGGCTCCAAACTTGGGAGACGAAAGAACAGACCCCATCAATGACAGGAGACGCCACCACTGCTAGGCCCCCCAAATCCTTGCCCACCAACACCACCTCCGCCTTGTCAGGATTCAGCTTCAGATGAACACACCTTCAGAGCACACCTTCAAACCCCCTCACAACCTCCCCTAGAGGCTGCATGGACATGTTGAACAAGAGGGGGGACAGAATGGAACCCTGTGGGACTCCACACGTGAGGTCCCAGGGAGAAGATGTACAATCCCCCAGGACCACCCGGTGAGTTCTCCTGGCCAGAAAAGAGCGGAACCGTTCTAAAACGGTTCCACTCACCCTGGCACAGTCCCACAGGCGGCCCACGAACACCTCATGTTCAACAGTGTCAAATGCAGCCGACAGATCTAATAGGATCTACAGGGTCTGTCGACCCCTGGTCCACATCCAGGCGGAGACTGTCAACCAGGGTCACAAGCGCGGTCTCCGTGCCATAACCCAGACGAAAGCCAGACTGCGAGGGATCCAGAAACAAAAATTGGTCACCTACCTCGGTGAATTTGTTTCTTCTCTGACGAGCTGGCAGTGATCCGCTGGGTAGCTCTGCGGATGACCGTCAGGAGGCAGAAGAAAGAAAAACCTTCTGCGCATGCGTGGAGCTGCCCGCCATTTTGGTCAGTCTGTATCCAAGCCGAGGCACTTGTCCACATCTGGAATTACTTAACACAACATTAAAGCGTTCTTTTCCAGTTAAGCGCATGTCCCGCTGTACAGGGAGTGAAGGTGTTCAGGGAACAATAACAGCTTCTTCTTATAATCTATGGTTGTTTAACTTTATAACTGTAACTGCTAATAAACTTATAGAATCAACTACCTGTATTATCTTACACCCCTGGAGGGCCCGCCCAATATCCGTGCTCTGTTTGACAGGGAGGGCCGGATCACTGCCAGCTCGTCAGAGAAGAAACAAATTCACCGAGGTAGGTGACCAATTTTTGTTTCTCCCTCTGACTCCTGGCAGTGATCCGCTGGGATGTACCCCAGCTCCAAAACTAAGGGTGGGAACAAACAGTCCCGGGAGCCTCCAGGACCGCTTGTAAGACCCTCCTGCCAAACGCCGCCTCTGCGGATCTGTACAGGTCCAATTTATAATGCTTCACAAAAGTATGCAGGGAAGACCAAGTGGCTGCCCTGCACACCTCTGCGTAAGATGCTCTGGCTTTAAAAGCGTAGGAGGTGGCTGCACTCCTTACTGAGTGCGCCCAAATCTGAAGAGGGGGAACCTTCTGTTTGGCCTTATAAGCCTCAATAATACACTGGCGAACCCATTGGGAGATCAGGGACTTGGAGGCCTTCCTACCCCCATAAGAGGGTCTAATATTGATAAATAAGGCAGACGTAGTCCGAATGGAACTAGTTCTCCTCAAGTAGATCTTAAGTGCTCTACGCACATCCAAGGTGTGCCAGACTTTTTCCTTAGGGTGTGAAGGTTTTGGACAGAAAGATGGTAAAATGACTTCTTGGGCCCTATGGAAAGTAGAATTCACTTTAGGAATGAACGCCTCGTCCATCCTGAGTGTCACTGACTGTTCACTAAACAGGCAAAAATTTTCCTCCATTGACAGGGCTCCCAATTCGGAAACCCTCCTAGCGGATGTAACCGCTACCAGAAACACTACCTTGAGGGATAACATATAGAGGGAGACGTGTTTAAGAGGTTCAAAGGGAGGCCCTGTCAACGCATCCAGAACTAAACTGAGGCTCCAGGAAGGGCATCTATGGACTACTGGAGGGGAGATATTCCTGGCAGCCCTCAGAAACTGGTTGATGTGCTTGTGTGGTAGGAACCTCCTGCCAGAAATGGATTGTAGCACCGAAGAAATGGCAGAGGCTTGTCGTGCCAAAGTGTTCGGGCGCAGTCCCTTTTCTAAACCCTCCTGAAGGAATTGAAGGATGGTCTGAACCCGAGCCAAACATGGGTCCAACCCCCTGTCCATTGCCCAGAGAGCAAAAACCTTCCAAGTGGCCGCATACGATTTTCTCGTTGCAGGTCTCCTAGCCTGCTGCAAGGTTTTCAGAACAGCTTCGGAATACCCCGCCCCCCTTAACGCTGAGCCTTCAAGTGCCATGCTGTTAACTTTAGCATCGCGATCGAATCGCATTGAAGAGGGCCCTGCGACAGCAAGTCCGGTCGTAATGGAAGGGTGATTGGAGCTTCTAGGCTCAGTTCTACTAAGTCTGAAAACCACGGCCTCCTTGGCCACCAAGGGGTTACAAGGATCACGTGAGCTGCTTGTGTGATGATCTGTGCTACTACTCTGGTCAAGAGAGGAGTCGGTGGAAAGGCGTACAGCAGACCTCGTGGCCAACGTTGATTTAGGGCGTCTACTGCTTCTGAGTGAATGTCGTTTGTCTTTGTCATGTACCGGGATGTCTTCCGGTTCTCTCTCGTTGCGAACAGGTCTATCACCGGGCAACCGAATGTCTTTGTCAGAAAGCGAAATATCTCCGGATGGAGACTCCATTCGTGTGGGTCTATCGATTGACGGCTCAACCAGTCCGCTTGAACGTTCTGTATCCCCTTGATATGAAGTGCCTTTAGGGATTTCAGATTGATTTCCGCCCAGGTGAACAATTGTATGGCTTCCTGATGTAGATGCCGGGATTTCGAGCCCCCCTGGTGATTCACATACGCTTTCGCTGTCACGTTGTCCGTATACACCAGGACGTGCGTTTTGCCGATGTCGTGGACTAGGCGTTGTAGGGCCAGGCGGATTGCTGTAAGTTCGAGAGTGTTGATGCTCATCTGAGATTGTTGTTGTGACCACAGGCCCTGGACCGCCATCGACCCCATGTGGGCTCCCCAGCCCTTCAAACTTGCGTCCGTCGTCACTACGACCCTTTCCGGTTCCTCTAGGGGGACGCCCGTCTGGAAGGCGGCGGGGCCTAACCACCAGGACATTAAGCGTGGTAGGGCGGGTGGAATCCTGACCCACGGATTTTTTCCGCTGGTAAGATCTTGCTGAAAAGGTCGCAGCAGCCGCTGCAAGGGGCGAAGGTGGAATCTTGCCCACTGAACCTGTCTTGTGCAGGACACTAGGAGGCCCAACAGTTGAGCTAGGTTTTTTAGTCTCGCTCGCTTCTGGACCTTTAGAAGTCGGATTCTCTGTCGGATCCTGTCCTGTCGTTCTGTTGGGATGAAAACGGCTCCTGAGATGGTATCGATGTATACCCCCAGATGCTCGATCTGGTGCGTTGGTATCAGGTGGCTTTTGTCCCGATTCACCATGAAGCCGTGTCTCGCTAGGTACTGTATGGTGTGGTTGATATCCGTCTGAAGTTTGATGACACTCTGTGCTCGTAGTAGGAGGTCGTCGAGGTACGGATATATGTGAATCCCCTGCTTGCGGAGGTTCGCCACCAGTGGGATCAGTACTTTCGTGAATGTTCGTGGCGCAGACGAGAGGCCGAATGGTAGGGCCTTGAACTGGAAGTGTGTGTTCTGGTAGATGAATCGGAGCCATTGTCGATGGGGTTCCCAAATCGGAATGTGGAGGTAAGCGTCCCTGAGGTCTAGGGATGCTAGCCAGTCCTGTTTCCTGATGGTACGACATATCGATGTTACCGTTTCCATCTTGAATCGTTGGCCCCGGACCGCTGTGTTCAACTTCTTGAGGTCCAAAACCGCTCGCCAAGACCCTGATTTCTTCAGAACCAGGAAGAGCAGGGAGTAGAGGCCCCGTCCTCGTTGATCTGGAGGCACCGGTTCTATAGCTCCGATGTGTGTGAGACGTTGCAATTCCTGGAGCATGGCGGAGTGCTTTTGAGCGTTGGCGGACCTTGGGGAGATGATGAACGCTTCGGGTGGGGGCCTTTTGAATTCGATTTTGTAACCCGGGTTTACACACTGTAAGACCCAGGCATCGCTGACGGACTGCTCCCACTCTTCGGAAAAAAGCTGCAGTCTGCCTCCCACTCGGAAGTCGTCCATGTAGTCATGCGTCAGGCTTCCTCGTATTCTGGGTGAAGGCCTTGGTTCTTTGTCTGTCTTGACGAAAATTGTGCCCCCTACCTCCTCTGCGTGAAAAGAAGCGTCCAGGCTGGTCCTGTCTGGGTTGGCTCTGAAACTTCCGACCGGAGCCGTACCCCGAACTATATCCCCCTCTGGGTTTAAAGCCGGGGCCACGAAAAAACTGCTTCCTAGACCCCATCTGCTGTAAATTTCTTTGCTTGGTCTTATCGTTGGCGTCTGCCAGTACTTTATCAAGGCAGACTCCAAACAACTTGAAACCCTTATAGGGAGCAGCAGTGAGGAGGTTCTTGGCGGTGTTATCTCCGTCCCAGGACCTGAGCCAGAGTTTACGCCTCGCGGATACTGAGTTCGCCATAGCTCGGGCTGACCATGACATCGAATCCATGGTGGAGTCTGCTAAGAAGGCGGCAGCCAAGTTAATTCTGGCAGACAGGGTTTGAGCCCTCCTGTCTGAAATAGTGGGGTCCTGTGCTTCCTGTAGCCATGCCAATTGAGCTCTGGCTACGCAGGAGGAAATCATGCTGATTTTTACTGCATTTGATGACGATTCTAGCCCCCTGCGCAGTGCATTCTCCACTGCCCTGTCTGTTGCATCTTTAGGGTAGCAGTCACCCTCGGTTGGGAACACGGTTTGTTTGGCCAGGGAGACTGCTGCCGCATCAACTTTAGGATTTTTAAACAGGGGTTCCTTACGCCTGGACAAGGCATATAGGGAGGTCTGCGTTTTATTCATCCGTTGACCTCTTTCAGGCTGTTTCCATTCTTGAAGAATCAGTTTTTCAAAGGCCTTGTCCAGGGGAAAACCCTGATCTTTTCCATGGACAGAAGGGATATAGTCCCGTTCCTCCTCCTCCTGGGAGTCAGAGGATACCTCCTTGACCGGTCTCTCCACAACT
The DNA here is from genome assembly GCA_003113815.1 of Sphenodon punctatus. NCBI lineage: Eukaryota > Metazoa > Chordata > Lepidosauria > Sphenodontia > Sphenodontidae > Sphenodon > Sphenodon punctatus. The sequence goes on from QEPC01013865.1 coordinate 18,303,579, forward strand.
TTAAGGGTTTTTGAAACCTGTGGCAAAAACTCCTCCCTACGCTGGAAGGGAAAATGTCTGAGACGGTCTTGAGTCTCCTGGGCAGTGCCCTGAGGCTCCGAGGTTTCCACATCTGTCCACTCCCCCTCTGATTCCGAAGCCAGCTCTGAGGTGGCTTGTCTCTCAGGTCTCTTAGACTGTGGCTCATTATCACTCTCGTCTTCAGAGGAGTGGGGAGAGTCTAAAATCCTGGCAGTGGCCTGTAGGTGGCGCTTGGCTGCCTTACTTTTCCCTGCTTTGCCCTGGGTTTTTTCCATTCTCCCCAGGCCTGAACTCCCCGCCCTAGTAGGGGCCTGCTTCGCCCCAGAGCCCTGGGGTGAAGAATCCCGGTTCCTTTGTGGCTCTAGGCCCGTGCCTTGGCTAGAACCAGGAGGCACGATACTTGGGGGCCCACCCTGTACCTGGGTTAAGCGCTCCAGCGCTAGGAGGATCCGGTCGAGCCTCGCCGTCATGCCGGGTGCCTCTGTAGGCTCCCCACCCCGAGGGGGGGCAGCCTGGGGGGATTCCTGTGCCCCCGCTCCGTCCATCTTAGATGCTGCCACGTGCAGACGCGGGGGGGGGGGGTTGGAGCGTTAGGAGCTCCGCACTCTCCGGCGCGGCTGGTCCTTACCCCCGCAAGCGGTGTAAGGACTTTGAGCGGGGGGAGACTTACAACGTCGCAAATCTCCGCGGTATCTAAACCGCTGGGGTAGGCCACAGCCTCTTCTCCCCGGAGATCAATTGCTCCCCGGTTCCCGGGCGCTTTGCGCGGCAACCTGGCAGGCTGAACGAGTATCCCTTTGCTGGGAGGGAAGCTCTTGCCCTGATGCCCCGCTTGATCTTCTTTTCTTGGTCCTAACTCTATTTCTGTATTTTTTGTCTTTTCAGGACGTTGAAAAATCACCTCCGACGGCCGAAGGCAGAAGAAAAGACTGACCAAAATGGCGGGCAGCTCCACGCATGCGCAGAAGGTTCTTCTTTCTTCTGCCTCCTGACGGTCATCCGCAGAGCTACCCAGCGGATCACTGCCAGGAGTCAGAGGGAGAAACCCAATGCAATGGAGATGTGACTGGAGTTGCCAAACCACCGCCTGCTCTATTAGCTTCTCTAAAAAGAGAAGGTTAGAGACTGGTCGATAGCTGGCCAGGGAGTCAACGTCCAAAGATGGCTTCTTAAGCAGGAGCTGGACCACCGTCTCCTTCAAACACACTGGCACCCTGCCCTCGCTAAGGGAGGCATTGACTACCCTCATCAGCAATGGCCATAACATCTCCTTGCTGGCTTTCACCAGCCAGGACGGACATGGATCTAACTTACATCAAACTTGGATCTGACAGCCCCAAGCACATCCCCCAATTTAAACCCAGTATATTGATCAACTGGGCTATCAGAGAGACATAGGAACTTGGAGAGGTTACTTTAGTCCCTGCGTGTTTTCAGATGTGACGATGGCACGGATTTCCATGCTTTGCCACATGGGTAATTCCATGCTGCCATCACATCTGAAACAGCTGCCAGATGTATAGCTCATGGCCAAGTCATAGCCCAGGCTAAGTGCTACCATAGCCGTGCTAGGACAGTCCCGATCGGGGTTAGAGTGGGCTGTCATGCTTGATGGCCTGCTTACATTTACCCCAGTTTGGGTCCACGGTGCTTCTGGGCAGCCATGGCGCCCATCAGTGAGGGGGGCGGACCGCTGTAAGCAGCGCAGGGGCGGGGCAATGCAGACAAACGTCCACGCACCACCTGCCCTCTCCCCGCCTATTCCCTGGCACGGCTGCCATCATGTTTGTTTGGCAGCTGGGTCAAACCATGCCCGGAGTGAAGGTCCTCACTCCGTGCAGTATTAAATCATGGTGAAGCTCAGCATCATCACATTTGAAGACACCCTGTCTTCATGATTAAACGTGGGTGTGCCCAACTTTTCATGTCAATTTCACGGGTCTCCTGGCTTTGTCAATTTCACTGCAGCTTCTGAGGCTCCAGGCCCTGTCAATTTCAACAGGTGCTCAGGAGGTTGGCTGGGAAGGCTGGCCTCCCTATTTATGTTACCACCCAGCTGGCTCCTCCTAGTGGTCAGAGTCCATTGGGTGGCAGCAACAATACAGAGTAGCTTGAATATTTAGTCAAACTACTCCACTTCAGGATGACGTCTCCTCCAGTACTATCATGGAGTACATTTGCCCTTTGAGTATCATAACGTATAGAGAAGCCCAGTGTTGAAATAAGCAAAGAAAAAGAAACGAAATTTTCATGTCTTCACCGTGGACAATTCCTTGAAAACCTCATCTTAGTGTGTGGCAGCAGTTAAAAAAGCCAAACGGAATGGTAGGAATGATATGGAAGTGGATAGAGAATAAAACCAAAAATATAAGGCCATTATATAAACTCAGGGTGCAACCACACCTTGAATGTTGTGTGCAGTTCTGGTCGCCCTATCTCAAAAGCTATAGAGAAACTGGAAAAGGTGCAGAGGAGGGCATCAAAAATGATAAACGGTATAGAACAGCTTCTGTACAAGGAAACACTTGATAGGTTAGGGCTCTTCAACTTGCAGAGGAGTTGACTGAGGAGGGATATGATAGGAGTTTATAAAATCATGAGCAGCATGGAATGTGTAAGTAGGGAGCTGTTTACCTTCTCAAATAATACTAGAGCTAGAGGGACTCTTCATAAAACTAACTGGCAGCAGACTTTTATACTTAAAAAACCCAAAAAGGACAATTTGTTTAACTTACCTGTGAATTGTCCTTCTGGAAGATTCCATAGGATAAGTATTCCTAACACTGGGAAGCGGTTCTAGCCACCACCACTAGGAGACAGAAATGTTCAATAATTTCAACTAGGCATGTTCTGAGGGACCGTGCCCTCCATTTTGTCTCCAGTTGTGAAAAGCTGCCTGAAAATACAAACCTAACCTACAACAAAACTATTAGAACAGATCAGACTAATCTAGAACACCAGAGAACTGAGTAGATCCAAGTTAACCTCTCATCCTAAGGTTTTACATCCCTTTCATGAACATAAAATCCCCAAAGAGGGAGGAACGAATACTTATCCTATGGAAGCTTCCAGAAAGACAATTTCACAGGTAAGCGAAAAAAATCATCCTTTCTCCGCAATTCAAATAGGGTAAGTGTTCCTAACGCAGGGAAATTCCAAAGTAGTATCCCAAGTCCGAGTGGGAAGTCACTAGGAGTTTGTACTGACTACACTACTGCTCTAAGACCCCCTGAAGCACCTTTCTGCCAAAGACTGCCTCTGCCGAGCGTCTAGCCTGTAGTGCTTGACGAAAGCGTGCAGGCTGGGCCACGTGGCAGCCTTGCATATTTCGTAATATGAAGCCCTGGACCTGAACACCCAGGATGTAGCCACCCCTCTAGTGGAGTGAGGGAGAATACCCTGAGGGGGGAACTAGATCAGAAGCACCAAAAAATCTTAAATTCTGCAACCAGTGAAGCCAAATTCTGCAAATTCACCGCAAACATTAATATTTGCATAATTAACTTGATTTGCATAACTATGCATGCTGGGAAGCAAATTTGCAACAGGTTTGACATAGAATCACAACTTTGCTAATCAAACATGACTCAAATCCTCTGGAATTTCAGCACCCCAGAATTCCCACCTCCTATTAAAACCCCAAACCTCCCTCACCCAAACATAGGGCCTTCAGACCCCACCCACCCACAATTCATCTCCCAGGGGCCTATTTACCCTTGGGTCATGGTCACACCTCCCAGACAGACGGCAGCTGCAGCAGCAGTTTTAGTTTGGGTTCAGGCGACAAGTTTATGCCTGAGCCAGGATTTAAAGATCCTGCAGACAGCCCCCACGGCAGTGTCACTGCAATTTCAGCATGGCACTGCGAGGGTTGGCTGATTCTGCGAGGATTGGCTGATTCTGCAAAAAATCACTACAAATTGCAGCAACGCCGTCAACTCGGGTCCCTGCCTATAGGCCTTGGAGTTACAGGCAGATACCCATTAGGCAATCACTGCCCTAGAGGTTTTGAGCCCCTTATGCTGTGGATGATAGTTAATAAACACCACAGATGACTGTCTGGTATATAGTCTCTGACTCCTCATGAGAGGAGTCAGACTCCTTTTTGTTTTTCTTTTTGTATTCAGTACTCTGTGTATTCGTCCGACTATCTTTTCCCTTGAAGAAGAGGGAAATTCACAGTCCTGATCGCACACGCCCAGAGCTGGGTGTGCGTGTGTGTGCGCGCGTGCGTACGTGCGCGCTTGAGGCTCTATGGTGTCCTCCTCGGATTCCTGGTAAGAGGAATGGTGTACTGATTCCCCGTCCTCAGAATCCCCTAGCTCCTGGCGTGAGGGCATGTGGGGCTGAGGCTTCTCCTGATCCTCTCTGAGACTGTGGGAGTGAGCAGAGGGATTAGTTTCCTCTCCTCTTAGTTCTCCTTCACTAAGTTCCTCTGCTTCGACCTCTGCCCTTCGCTTCTCATCTGAGGAGGAGCACACTTACTCCATCCATGACTGATCTGGGCTTAGGATTAGCTGCCCTACATTTTTTGGGGAGCGGGCTGCTTGTCTTTGCCCGCAGCCTTTGATTGCCCTTTGCCTCCCAAGGTGTGCTTGCGAGAGGAACCCAGGGGGGAGAGAACCCGCTTTTCTGCTTTTTTATGGAGCTTAGCAAGCAACCCAATTGTCTTATTTAGGGCCTGGAGCTTGCTCCGCAGGGGTCAGCACTGGCCTTACTGTATCCGCAGGGCACTGTTCCTCCTCAGTGAACTGAGCATCATCGGATGTTTGAGTTCCTTTTCTGCCGGGCGCCATTTTGATTCTTTTTTAGCACGTTTTTCCTGTTTGTGGCCTAACTCGCTCCCTGCATCCCCTTGCTTGAGGCAGAGTAGCGGCCCGCTTGACAGGGGGCTGCTGTGGCTAGGCTGCCGGCGGGAGAACAAGCCGGGTGGCGATGGGCTCTGTAAAGTGGAGGAAGCACCAGACGGAACTCCCCCACACCCACCCTACTTGTTGTCTGCACCCACAGGGACAGACAGTCGAGGGGGGAAGCAGGAGCAGGTCAGTTACACCCAAACTACCTGAAAGCCCTCTCCGCGCTGAACACTGAGTCCTAAGCCACTGCCTGAGCCCTGCATTAAGCCCAGAGTCCAGGCTGGATTTAACTGTCAAAATATGCGTGGAGTGCACCCTAATCCACCTCCTAGTTGTTGTGAGGCAGAAATCCAACTGGGGATAAAATTGAGAACATGGTCCCTCGGAGCATGTCCAGTTGAAATTATTGAAGATTTCTGCCTCCTAGTGGTGATGGCCAGAACCGCTTCCCAGCATTTGGAATACTTATCCTATGGAATCTAGGAGAAGGAAGTACTTTTTCGCTCAACATACAATTAAGTTGTGGAACTTGTTGCCAGAGGATATGGTCAAGGCTAGAAGCATAGTTGAGTTTAAACAGAGACTGGCGAAGTTCATAGCGGATATGTCCATAATTGACTATTAGACAGCTCTGATGGTCGGGAGCTGGGAATGAACAGTAGGGAATGGATCACGCCATTATGACTTGTTGGATACTAATCCGAAGCAACCGAGAACGGTCACTGTTGGAGACAGGATGCTGGGCTCAATGGGCCGTTGGTCTGACCCAGTATGGAACGGTCTGTGTTCTATAAAGTCCTGTAAGTTGTATACAAAGGGCACAATGGCAAAACGATGCTGAGTTAGGGTGGATGGTTGTGCACAAAAATTCACTAATATTAAAAAGGAAGGACAATGCAGAAGAGAATACATAAAAGAGGAAAAGAAGGGATTCTGAAAAGAACAGTTATTCAGAGTTTTCCAGAGGTGCTACGGTGGATTCATAAACCACCAAAATGAGCACGTTGCATGTATCTACTACCTAGAGAACTAAACACGCAAGCTCAGGAAGACAACACTGCAGCCCTTCACATTTCAAGGTTTACTTCACTACCATAAGAGAAGAAACTCCTTTAAAAGTGAAAGTTACATTATGCAGCAATTGATGCCTTAGGCCGCTTTTAGACGCTTTCAAGCCGCGAATGACCTACCTCGATCAGGCTCCCGGTCATTCGCGGCTTGAAAAGAATGCACGGCGCCGTATCAGGCGCGCGACTGCCAGCGGCGTCACGTGTAATCTCTCCTCGCGGGGTTTTTGAAACCCCGCGCGAGCGCACAGCGCGATCGTCTAAAAGCGGCCGTAGGCTCTCCCTTGAAAAGGAAATCTTCTCACATTCAGCAATAAAGTCAGTTTTTTCAAGCCCTATACGATGTAAGTTTTCAATCTTAAAACCTAGTCGATCCAGAAGGGAGAGACATAAGAATAATTTGTTTAGATACTTACGGTATGACCCATCAGAACTGATCTCATCGTTAATTACCAGGCAAGTAATCTGGGAATACGGAAGAGGGTTATTTCGATTGTAAGGATTTATGATCATTCCAATGAACTTTGCTCCACCTCTGGAGAAGTAACTCTAAGCAAATTAAGAAAAAAATAAATGCATAAATACATTTTTTAAAAAGCACTTAGTCTCCTTCTAACAATTACGTTTACAATATTAAGGGGTTTGAGACATTATAAATGGTTACAAATCTGGGTGATAGATGAAGTCACATTGCATTTATCATCTTTTCAGTCCACAGCCACAATTAAATATACACTAAATTAATCAAAGCAGTCCACTGGGCAGCTACAAATCAATTTATGACCACACTGATTTTCAGTTGTGCAAACCAGAGCTATTACTGAATGAATGCATATTAAATTATAAAAAACTAGAAGTGGAAGATTGATTATTTTACTTTAAACATATGCACGAGGAGTACCTGGTATTTGGCCTGGGTGTCAATATCTCGTATTGAAGGATTAGGGTCAAAGGCAGGGTGAGAGTGATACCACCCAATAACACTGTAACCTCTAACAGCCAATGCTTCTGATCCTTGGGTCTGAGATACTGGATCCATCTCACACTGTAATCCTGTACTGAGACTATTGCACGGTTCTGCTGCGTAAACCTGTAAATAACATTTTCATATAAGTGGGTATATTGATTAAAGACATTAAAACTGGGCCATAAATCAGCATTAGATTTTCTTTCCAAAAGGTAGAAAACAGCCCCCCCTCCCCCCAATTTAAATACTGTTAATTTCAAGAGCGTAATACTCACATTTCAATTTTTACTGGAGTATTTAATTTTCTGGGAATTATGTGTAGGATATAAGGAGCTGCCTAACTGGTCTATCTTAGCCCAGTATTGTCGCAACCTGACATGGTAACAGGGTTTCAAATCTAGCTCTCCAGGATCCCCAGCAGAGGCCTCAGCCAGGTGTGCTACCTGAGACCCTCCAGGATCCCCGGCAGAGGCCTCACCCAGGCGTGCTACCTGAGACCCTCCAGGATCCCCAGCAGAGGCCTCAGCCAGGCGTGCTACCTGAGACCCTCCAGGATCCCCAGCAGAGGCCTCACCCAGGCCTGCTACCAGAGAGTCTGAATCGGAGATGCCAGGGACTGAATTTGGGACCTTATACATGCAAAGCATGTGCTCCACCACCTGAGCCGTGGCCCACCCCATATGTTAATTCTCACATAGCTGTATATAGCAAACTTTTATATTTTTTTTAAAGTAGTTTAATATTGTTAGTGAAGTGTATAATAAAAATTTAAAAACACTTACTTCAACCATTCTATCAGCTTCGGAATATCTTCCTCCCAGCAGGCCTATTACTTCTGCCATAGAAACATGAGCATGCTGAAGACATAATATAAAATCACGTATTACCTACAGTATTTGCTTAAAAATACCAACTTTAATAATTGCTTTACCTTGGATTTGTATGAGGAAACAGTGTCCTCACTGGTTACAATCCTCTCAAATGAGGCTTGGAAGTACAGTAGAAGCCCTCTTATCTGGACCACTCCAACCCAGATTCAGCCTTACTCTGCATGGTCTTCTATCCCCAGTTACACTGCTATTACAATAGAAACATTACCTTACTATTGTAACAGAAACCCCCTTACCTGGGCCCCTCTCTAATCTAGGCAAAAGGCATATTCCCCCAGTGTCCACATAAGAGGGATTCTACTGTACAAACAGAGCTCTACAGGGACCTGCCTTCACTGTGTTTTCTCCATTGCCACCAAGCGAGCACAGATCCCTGGACTATAAAGAATTTTCTGTTGAGCATTCATAGAAAGGAAATGAGTACACATTACAGTGACTGCAATCCTGAAGCCACCTACTCTGGAAGTCAATGGGAGTAAGTGGTTTCACGAGGGCAGCCAGTATTTGATTTCAATCTAGCTAAATGAGCTACGGAGAAAAATGGCACTGTTTAAAACTAGAAACCTTGTGACATAATCAAGTACATTATTACTATTACAAAAAATAAGTGCAAGTACTGAATCCATTTCTGGAATACTGGGTAGAGATGCGATGTCAAACGGCAACCATTACATTCTGGAACGGAACTTAGTCCTACAGCAAACGCTTTTACATCTGAGCACGGGCGACGCGCTGGGAGGAATGGGGGCGGAGGGCGCATCGGTGTTTGATCCAGGTCGCCAGCTGCTCCCCCCACCTCAGGCGCCCATTACTGCAGCGTGGTAAAGTCCAAGGTCCTCCTCAGACTCTGCCTGACCTCAGCATAATTCTCGGGTCCTCTGCCTCCTCCCCTCTCGTAGTGTGCACCCGCCGGAAGGGGAAGGGCTGGGGAGGTCACTTGCTGGTGCGTGCCAGTGATCAGACTCACTGCTGCAGTGGAGCAGAGAAGCCGGAGCGCAGAGAAGCCGTCTCGTGTGCAGAGATCAGTGGCGAGGCAGCAGACAGGGGTGGAGGCGAGGAATAAAGAAGCAGGAGAGGCAACAGCAGAGAGCGTGGAGACACAGATCCAGGTACCAGAGCCCAGGGGGTACTAGCGGTCAGGGGTTGGGGATTTAGTCTAAGCATTGGGGGAGGGCTGGACTGGGGGTAGGATTGTTGCCTCTGCGCTCTCTGCATCTGCATTATGTTGGGGGGGGGGAGGGGGTGCCTGCCTGCTTGCTTTTAACCACTGTCTTGCCATGTGGCTCGGACTGGTTGGTTTGCCCTGCAAACTCTGCATTGTTATGCTTTGGAGGTGTGGGGTGCCTGTCTGCTTGCTTTGAACCACCTAATTTTGCCTCACACTATGCAAATTAGGGGCAGGACTATACAAACTAGGGTAGGTGGGACCATGCAAATTGCCCCCCTTCCCCCGGTTCAACAGGCACCAGTCGCCTCTGCATCCAAGAGTAAATGAGATGGATTTTAAGGACCTGGCCTGGTATCCTGATTTCAGACAGAAGCAAGTCTCCCAGCAACTTCACTTGGAGCAGGATTGAACCATAGCAGTCTCTCAGGTGGGTTGATTAAATTTTATGGTTTAAAAATCTGGTAGGACAATGGTAAGGATGCAGGTAATGTTGGAGTTTTTCTCCAAGAGTGGAGGTTTGCTTTCGCCTTTGAGATGAAGCATATGGACGAGGAAAACGGGGTATATAAAAAACGCACACTACAGCTCAGGCAGTTAAACAATGCTTAAACCGTACCAAATCCATTATTAGAAGGGCTTCTGGTGCTATTTTCACCTGGAACGGTTCCTGGAATGACAGAAACAATCAGTTTAGAGACAGGTAAGCAGAACCAAACAAAGGAGTATTCTTGTTTATTTGTTATATTGTACTTACCCGTTTTTCTTCAGTAAAGCAGCAGCAAGGTATCAGCTGAAAGGGATCAAACGAACTATAAAAGGAAATAAAATTTCTCTAAAGATTTAGGGTAATTAATGTAAAAAACCATTATAGACTAACCACATTTTCCACCTCCCTGCTCTGGCTGCATCTCCTAAATGCAAGAGCTTTCACCCCTCATTCCAAGTAACTCTGGATGGAGTCTCACAATTGATATTACTTGATGTCAATTTTTTGTAACTCATACGTGTGATGTCAGTTTAGGGCTGTAAACCATGTATTAAACCATACACGGTCATGGCAATCTCATGCAAACTAGTTGGGTTCAAATCCTGCCCTAGCTATGAACTCACTGGGGGGCCTTGGGCAAGTCACAACCTCTCAGCCTCAGTTCCCCCTCTGTAATAAATGGGATGGGAGGGTGTCTGTCTCTCCCTGTGTTCCCCTTGTCCATCTTAGATTGTAAGCCCACGGGGCAGAGACCTGTCTCCAATAACAACAATTGGAAAGTGCCAGGTAAACTGCTGAGGCTATATAAATGCTTAATAAATAATTTCTAAAAGGGATATTGCAGTGTAAGAAGCATACAAAACAAACCTTTTCATTTGTCTTGCTCCTTTAGAAGGCTTTGTAGGTTTATGTTTCTCCTCTTCTCTTCTTTTCGCTAGCTCCTCAGCAGAGAGATGCTGAAAAACCAAATTCAATCTCAATTAAGCAGCCTGGCTATCCCGAAATCCTTAAATCAGTGACACCAGCTGCTGCTGTTGCAGTTATTATGGGGACCATTCAGTATGTGTTGAGACATGAAGAATGCAGCATGCCCAAACATTTGTGATCATGGCAGTAGAGCCATTTGCGTAGAGATGGTTCTTTGGGAAGGTGGAAAACACTCTTCCAATAGCTCTGTGTAGTCCAAGTTTAAGTGAACAGCATCCAGGTCTTATATATGCATAAAAGCGATACAGTTAAGGTCTAGTGGGTGCACTATTGGACTTCGATCGGAGAAACCAGGGTTCAAATCCCATCTCGGCATAAACTCACTGTGTGACCTTGGGCAAGTCATTATCTTCCAGCCTCAGTTTCTCCTCTGTAAAATTTGGATAGTAATTTATTTTATTTTTATTTATATCCCACCCTATCCCCGAAGGCTCAGGGCAGCTACCTCAATGACCTACCTCACACAGCGGTTGTGAGGATGAACTAGATAAGGATTGTAAAGTCCTGCCTTGAGTCCCTGGGATAGGGTGAGTTGGAAGTCAAAACAAATTAATAACTAAGAATAAATGTAACTGCGATTAGAGCACCTCTTTTCCATAAGCTCAGACTTCTCTCTCGCTTCTCTTCGGGGTGGGGTCCAAGACTTCTAAACATTGAGCCCAAAGGTAAAACTACAGCCAAATCTAGTCAAACATGTGCATGTTTACCCATGCCCATGCCAGCACCCTCTATAAAGAACTGTCTTGTGATATTTTGTATGCATGTAATGTGTTGAAAAATAAATTTGAAAAACAGATTTTGTTCAAAATTTGTCATCTAATATAATTTCAAATGGATGTTAGAAAAAAGTCCAGTAGTTTTGAAGTTGAGCGTCAGATGTTTTTCCACACAGCAAAAGTAGCATTATCTCCTATACTTTAATGCTTATCTGGAGGTTTAAAATATCAGGCGAGTGCATGAACAACGGAAAGGACGGGATATGTGGAGGTGGGAGGGGAGAGTTCAGTTTAACATAAAGGGGATTTTAATATACAAGATGCCACATTTGTAAGGGCGTTAGAAACTTACTGCCCAGACTCTAGAGCAGCAATGGAGAACATTGTCCCCATCAGGGTCCAGATCCATGACTCTGCAGGATTCCGTGGGCCGGAGTGAGCTATGTAGGCGCCAAGGTTACCCAGCAGCCCAGAAGCACTCTGTGGCCATCCGGCATCGTCAAAACCAACTCTAAGATAGAACGGTATTCTAGACAGTAAGGTTTCTAAAGCCCTCGGAAACATGGCAGGTTGCCATGTTGGTGCCACATGGAAACAAAGTAGTTCAGATGACATCTTTATTGGACCAGCTTCTGCTGGTAAGTATTCATGTTTTCAGGCCAAATTCATCACTTTATTGGATACCAAGAATAACGGACTCAGTTTAGACGTGGACTTTTCAAGCCACTACAGAAAGAGGAGACTGAACCTGTTTATATTCACCTTCCTTCCGTGGTCCTACTTTGTATCCAGTTCCTTGGATGGATATGCACCTTTCCCATTGGAAAGTTGTTTCCTACCACCCCTCAATATTTGCCCTTGCACAGTTCTTCATCTGCATTTACTATTACCTAAGGATTCTTGGTATTCAACATCTTTATTAATGGCTTTTACCTTCATTGGTTTTAAATGTCTGAAATCTATGTTGGGTTTCCCCTCTAATTGCTCCCTCCCAAGTTACTGCCGCCTTATACTCATGTCTTGCATTTGTTCAGTCATGACTTGTTAGCATGCCTGAGGAAGGGCCCTGTGACACCTGAAAGTTTACACACTCTTACTAACAGAAGTTGGTCCAATTAAATATATCATCTACACTATTTTGTCTCCATACCTAGACCCTAAGAAGAAAGGAGTAAGCACAGAGCTAGAAGCCTAAAAGGCACACATTTTCTAACTAAATCTGCTGCTGACCAGCCTCAGTAATAGGATCCTAGTAAAACAGTGCCAGAATTAGGATTATAGCCCACATCTTCCAACTGTTAGAGCAATGCAAAATCTTCTACAACAGCCCACCTTTTAGGCAGGGCACAAAACACACTGCATCTCAGGGCATTATTGTCTGGGTGGATAACACCTGTATTAACTGTTAGCGTGGGCATCACTCCAACTGAAGTAAACGGGACTTGTACCCATGCTAATGGCTAGCTTGGGAGCTATCAACTGGGAGGATTATGCTATCAGGTATTCCCCAGAACCACCATTATAATGGTACCTCTCTTTTAAAGCTATAAACCCAAACAAAAAGGGGAACTGGTGAGGCACTCAATGACCACCCCTCCCACTCGTGTGATGTAAGGAAACCATACAATACAGCACATAGTCTTCAGACTTGACTTGCTTTAAAACAATCCTCCACTACTAAATGGAAGTTTTGCCACGGGCTTCAATAGGTGATAGATTGCACACCAGGTTTCTCAGATCTGTAAAACCAACAAGCACGTAACAAATCATATTAATATTCAAGTTAAGAATGCTGAAACACAGCAACGTGGAACTTTCCATTTCTTTATTTTTTTTCTTCCCTTTTGAAGACAAGCTTTTGTCACATAGATCTGTCAACAATAAGCAGGACCCGTGTTCGCTGTGTTTTTCCCATTGGTGGCAATGGGGAAAACACAGTGAGCATGGCTCCCTGGCAATAAGGACTGACTAGATTTTAAACCAAAATGCAATGAAGCAATGTTAAAGGTTAATTCTCAATACAACTCCCCACTTCCTGACTCACAAGTGCTTGACTTTTCAACCTTAACACTACACTGATGCTCTAATTTCTGTATTAAATGTTTGCATGATCCGAGAGGAAGAACAACTTTAGTGACAGAGAATAAGTCCGATGAAATCTTCTCCAGGTTAAAGTGAGCAGTAGCAGCAGAACGTATGTGCGGTATTAATGGTCCTTCCACTACACCATATGCATAATTGCAAATATTCATGTCTAACACCCCTTGCACATTCACACTGTGCTATTTAAAGCATGCACTAGTATTCCTTTCAATCCATAACTTCTATAAGCAGTTATGAAATTTTAGTGCTTTATTCCAACCTTTTTCCCCCTAGTGTATTTGATGGGATCTCCTCTCACAACTGGTTAGAAAGAATCAGTTCTACCAGAAAAGATTAAAAGTAGAAGTGTTACCTCAAATGTCTGTCCTTCCAAATCCTTGGCATCACACCAGTTTCCCCAGGGGTCTCGTACACGCCGTCTTCTAGTACGCTGTAATGAGCAGATAAAATGCTAGCCAAACATCAATCCATGTCAAAGCGCTGACATTTTCTTAACTTAATCAACCATAAAATGGTCAACGTACTCATGTGCCTCATAAGAATTATGAGTCAAGCGCTGGAATTTAAACCCATTGTAAACTACAGAATCCTTTACTTTCATTTATATATTCATCAGCTACCCTGTCAAGAAATAAATCAGTAAAAATTCTTTATGCCTCCTCTGAACCGATACAGTAAAGTACTTGAGTGAAGATCCCTGGAACGTAACTAACTCTAAAGACATGCTGTATTAATTTTTTTAATTAATAAATTAAATACATTTTAAAAATAAATAAATATATTGTATTTTATTGATTGATTTTGTTAGTCACCCCGGGCTGCCTGCGGCAGGAGGGGCGAGGTATAAATTTTTTAAATACATAAATAACAAATATTATAGACAATAACAGGTATGCATATGCCTTGTATAGAATACAGATTTTCTCTCTTACTCATGCTGTTTATAGCACAGCTGATTTAGTTTTCTTCTGCCAATGAATTTAAGTACACAATGTAAAAATGTGATATTACAAATACTTTTAACATAATTACTCTACATATTTTAGTCTTTAAAGAAGCAATAGATAACTTATGAAGTCCTATGGAAGTTTTGTAATAACAGCAAAACTCTAAATAAGTCATCCCAGAAAGACAGTACATTACAAGGTAGTCTAACAACATACAAGCAGAACAGGGCCATACGTTCTGTCTAATGCAGCTTGCGCATAATGCTGTTTCTGTACAGATGAGACTCGGCAAGTTTGTTATGGAAACCCTACAGCACAGTAAAATAGCAATGATAATATGTATGCCCAAACAGCAACACTGGTGCTAAAGCATACATTTGAATTAAAGAACTCTCCAAAGAAAGTGGTCAAATCAAAATGAACGGAGAAGAAATTCAGAGATGGCTTTACTTAGAAAATGAAAACTGAAAAGGCTCTTGCACTGACACATACAGTTTTTTATTTTCAGCCTACCATGGACTGCAAACGCTGAGCAAGCTGATAAGCTTCTATGGTGTCCTTGCCTTCTTTGGATCGTGTTTTGTCAGCTGGCTGTGGTCTGTTGTACACAGCCTGTTCTAGAGAAATGCATAACACGTAATATACTTCAGTAATCTATGGCACCAACTGCAATAAATGAATAGTAAAGATAAATGCCATACTGAATTCAAATCACTATTAGTCTATGAGGAGGCAAACGAACAGTTGTCTGTGAATGAGAGCGTGCATAGATGCCCATACACGTATACATAGGAGTAGGTGCTGCTCAACACAGCATTGCAGGATCTGGATCCAAAACTTTAGACTTGAAGAAATATAATTAATGTTTCTTATTTTATCTTTTCAATTATCAAAATATACAGCATGTCCTTAAGTGTAGATTCTGATGATTTCTTACAATTTATTTTAAGGGGAGAGGCATGTGTATGCACATGTCTCTTCTCAGAAGAAAAAATGTAAGAAATAATCAGAATCCACACATTATTTATTATTATTATTATTATTATTATTATTTATATAGCTCAGCAATTAACCTGACGCGGTACGATCAGTAGTTAAAGACAGGTCCCTACCCCAAATGGCTTATTTATTTATTTCATAGACTTATAACCCACCTTTCCTGCCTCAGGAAGCTCGGGGAAGCTAACAAAACATACAATACAATATATATAAACATTTAAAACCTATAAAACAACAATATAAAATTCCACACTATAAGGTCTTACAATCTAAGAGACAAGGAAGGGGCTGACAGGGGAGAGGTGAACATCAGGAGAGACGAGGATATATTCATGAGTTTGAGAAGATGCAGGTCCAGATGCTTAACTTACAGGGATGAGATTTTAAGGGAGGGAGGAAGGAGGATGCAATTCACTCATGATGAGCCAGGGAAAGCCTGACAGAATAGGTAGGTTTTCAGGAGGGATTTGAAAGTTGGGAGGGAGGGAACAGAACGAATGTTGTGAATGGAGGGAGTTCCAGGCAGCAAGAGAGAAGGGGCAAAGACGTTTAGAGGAGCAAGGGGGTTGCGAGCAGGTGAGGGTGGGGGCAGAGGACGGAGCAAAGCTCCCGGGCAGGAATGTGGCGGGATACAAGAGCAGAGAGAGATAGGGTGGAGCAAGGCCACGAAGAGTCTTGAAGGTGAAGACCAGGAGCTTGTGCCGAACGCATTCCCTTGGAGGGAGCCAGCGTAGGGTGGAGAGGAGGGGCTGAACATGGTCAAAGCAATGGGCAAAGTGGATGACTTTGGCAGCCAAGTGTTGAACAGAGACGAAATCAGAGCAGGGGAGACCAGTAAGGAGCAAGTTACAAGAGTCAAGGTGAGAGATGACGAGAACATAGACTGGATTTTTTTTGCAGTGGCAACAGTAAGGCAGGAATGGATTTTAGCAATATTATACAGTGCAAAATAGCAGGATTTGGCAACAACCTGGATCTGAGGCGTAAAGGAGTGGGAAGATTCAAAAATGAATCGAAGGCTACGTGCCAGAGGGACAGGCTGGATGGTGACACCCTCAATGGAAACAGAGGGAAATAGGGGGGGAACATTTTGGGGTGAAGATGAGGAGTTCAGTCTTCGCCATATTAAGCTTGAGTTGGTGGCGAGACACCAAGCAGAGATGTCAGAGAGACACATATACGGGACTGGATGGAGGAGGAGAGCACAGGAGTGGAGAGAGTTACATGTCATCAGCATACAGGTGGACCGTGGTACTGGAAGCCATGAGATTCAATGAGTTTACCCAGAGAAAGCATGTAAAGGGAGAAGGGGGCCCAGGACAGAGCCTTGGGGAACTCCAAGAGAAATGGGAAATGATGTAGAGGAGGTACCAGAAAGAAAAATGCTGAAGGAGCGGTTCGAGAGATACGAAGAGAACCAGTTGAGAAGAGTCCCAGAAACCAAGGGAGGATAGTGAATCTAAAAGGCGGCAGAGAGACAGAGGACAAAAATGGAGTAGAGGCCCTCAGACTTAGCTAAGAGGTCATTGGTGATTTTGGTGAGGGCAGTCTTGGTTGAGCTGAGAGGGAGGAAGCCTGATCGAAGGGGGCCAAGGGAGGAATTAAAAGAAAGGAAATCAAAACAGTGTGTTTAGATACAAGGGCACAACATGTTGATAATCGAAAGGTAAAACAATTATTTATTTCCAAAAGGTCTATGGTATTGGTCCCAGATCTTGCAACACTTGCTCATGTTGAGTAGCACTTGTTCACACACAATCTTATAAATTATGAGTGTGAAAACGCCTCTACATTTATACTGTAGACACCAACCATTTACAGTGTCTACACCAAAATTCACAGTGCCATTGTATTAGTTGAAAATACAGATTTCTCCCTATGTCCCAGTGTTATAATGATGCTTATTCTACAATTATACAAAATACGTAGAAAACATACTGACTTCTAAACTAAACTGATGCATAACCTTTTGGTTAAATATCTGAATAGATGTAGATTAAGATTTTCTTTTTACCACAGCCAACGTTAATCCCTCCTATTAATTCCAGGTACGTGTGTATCCGCCCAATACAGTTAACGTCACCACAGTTCTTAAGACCTGGGCGCACCGAAGTCTTATTCAGGTATTTGGGTTTGCATCTTTCCCTAAAATAAAGCACAATGTATTTCCAAACAAAATCAGAGCAGTAAAAATAAGAACATCAGCATGCTCTAAGTTTTTCTGTAAACGCATTTTCATTTCCTTACAGCATTCATGTAATTTTGCTACAAGAGGAGTGAGAGACTTTTGGCATGCACATAAGGTTTGCGGCTAACAAGTTTTTTTATTCATCAAAAAGTCTACCAACACCACAGGATTCTGCCAGGAGATATTTTTTAGAAGTACAGTGTGTGTAAGCAACGGGATCCTGAAAAATTCATACTGAAATAAGTACAGATACATACACAACTATGGTGGCTTTTAGAGCTGCTTGCCCACGTTACAGGAGGTGGGGGAACTTACGTGAGTCAAAATCATGGCGAGGGAACTCACGTGAAGCTCCTTGTGGGCATGGAGGAAAAAATATCAGACGATTTTTGCAGTGATTTCACTCACGGATGTCAAGGCTGGATTTTGAACCCTGTCATCTCTGAGTGAAATCACCACGAGAATCGCCTGATGATATTTTTACACCCTGAGCCAACGAGTGGAGCTTCACGTCAGTTTCCCTGCCATGATTTTGCCTCACATAAGTTCCCCCACCTCCCGTAACATGGGCAAGCAGTCACATTCAGGCACATGCAAAGGGAGGGAGTCAGTCAGTCAGGCACACACACACACACACACACAAACTGTACAGTATAGTTTCTGACACCAAAAACACAGTAAAATTAAGTGTTATGATCTCATTTAGCTAAAATAATATTAGTTCATTTTTTATCTTGTGTATTCAATTATTTGTAGAAACTACAATATTATAGGCTAATAAGTGAAAATCTTTTGTTGCATTATTTGCATACGTTATTTTTTGCGTTTACTGGCTCATTAAAATTTATTAACTGAAACATTTGGAAAAGCGTGTGTCTTTTTTTTCCATAATGATACAAGAGTTCGAAGTTTCACAGGAGCTACTGAGTTCACAAAACAAACACCACCGGTGCTCCGTGCACTGTACTGGCTGCCTGTAACGTGCCGAGCCAGATTCAAGGGTTTGACTTTGACCTATAAGGCCTTGTACGGTCTTGGATCTGGATACCTCAGGGACCGCCTCACCCTCCGTGACTCAGGACGGCCCCTCCGGTCCACCAGGGGCGCCTTCCTGAAGGTCCCCCGCACAAAGCGGGGGGCTACAATGGAGAGGGCGTTCTTGGTGGCTGGGCCACGGTTGTGGAACTCCCTCCCACAGGAAGCACGGCTGGCCCCGAGTCTGTTGGCTTTCCGTCGGGCCTGTAAGACATGGCTGTTCTCCCAGGCCTTCGGAGATGGGGAGGGGAGGGTGGGCTAAATTTGGGGGGGGCGCGGTGTTTTAAATTTGTTTTAATAATAATATTGTAGATTTGTAATGTGGTTTTATATTGTTGTAAATTGTTTTATTTTGTGTTGGAAGCCACCCCAAGATGCCGTAGGCATGAGGGGGCAGCATATAAATGCAATAAAATAAAAATAAATAAATTAGAAGTTTCTTTCTTTAAAAAAAAACAAAAAAACTGAATAAAACTACAGGGGCATCTATGAGCCAGGAAGGACTGATCCCCTGCATACCCCAGAGTGGGCAATTGTAGCTGCCACCCTTTGGGGCCAGCAAAGAGCAGGGCACATGGTCCGTCCCCCATGGGGAAACTGGGCAGGCCAGTCAGATGTCCCGCCACGCCCGGGGGCGGGCTAAGGCACCAGCCACACAAACAGACGCCCAGCTCTGTCCCACCTACCCCTTGCCCGCCCACTATCCTGTTCCAGGCTGTGACCTGGCCGCGCAGGAATGGCGACAGTGTCCACCACTCAAAGCCCCACGGTGGACCTCACTGCAGGGTTTTTAGGGACCAGGCCCACGAGCAGCAGCTTGTTACTGTGGTTTGGTCAGCCTTAACCCACTTCAGGTAAGGCTACTTACTACGTGATGCGTCACCGGCCTTTTGGGGAGGTAGCACCCAGCTGCCCACCCCACAGCAGGGCAGAGTGAACATCTGGTGGTTGCCAGACATACGAGCCACTTCATCACGTGGCAACAGTGCACAAATTGGGATAAGGCTGCCCAAATCACGGTACCATATCGTGTTGCTGTACCCTCACGTAATACAAACTAGTATAATGGATTACTCCATACATGGGTGTTCAAAATTCATGGAACAGACTACAAAATATCCAAGTCTCCAACAGAGAGATTTTAAAAAGGCACAAATACAAGTTTGGTGGCTAAGTGTGCCTCTGAAAATCTACCCCCGAGTGTTCCACATTAAAAAAAAGATTTAAACTATCTCAAAGACCCTAAGTAAGAAAAAGAAAAAAAGTTGTGTTAACCAAAACCCTTTCTAAAAGGCTCTTCCCAGAAAGTCTCAACATTCACTTCTTTCCTTGCTAGAATTCCCTGGGAAGGACCAATTTTAAAAATGCTTTTGGTTAGAAATTGGCTGTTTAGAGGAAAAGCTATGGCTTTAAATAAATTTGGTTGTTCAGCCTCCTTCACACAGAATGAGTAGAAATGTATTACAACTGTCAATAGAGGATCGTTTTAATGGGAGTTATGCCTAAGACTAAATATTAACATTTAAATCTAATCATTAATATTAAAAATTAGAATGCCTAAGGTTGGTGTGTGTGTGTGTGTGTAGATAGATAAGATAGATAAACTGTAAGGAAGTTTCTTTCAACTAAAGAACTAGTAAAAGGTATTTTCTGTTAGTTCCCAATATTCTGAAAACACCTAAAATAGAAGCATATAGCACCACTCTGAATTGGGCCACAAATACCTAGAACTCCTTTGGCTTTGATGTTGTTAAAACAGCACTTTATAGCCGTCTCAATAACATTTTTTTTAATAGAAGGCAAATTTTTTTTTACCACTGATCCAAAATGTAATTTCTAATTTTCAGATAGCGCTCAGGTGTTTTGGCCTGACGTCCCTCAAAAAATTCTGGAATAGCTTGCTTTTCTTCTTCCAAGATGACACTTCTGTCAATATCCACTTCTTGATCAGGTGGCTTAAGCTCCTCTGCATCCATTTGATTCTCTTCATCCAGTTGGCAGGAAGAATGGAAAAGCATATCATTATCAACTAAGTCTTTCTGTTCTTCAGAAGGCTGTTGATCGGGTAATTGGCTTGAGCCCTCAGATATCTCTTTTCTCTCTTGCTCACTTTTTTCCACAAATTTGTTAAACCTCAGACCCACAAGTCCATGACCATTCCTTCCCGCTTTCTCTGAGCATGTTATTGCAATGCCTGGAAAGTCCAACGCTTCTACTGTGCCAGGTTCTGTCTTTGAAAGATCTTCCAGCATTAGAGGAATTGTAGAAATGGGTCCAGCAGAATAAAAAATGTGTTCTGTCTGATCAGCTTCTTGAGCTAGACTTGGAGAAAGACCTAAATTAGACTTCCCAGGTTCCAGATGGGGTGCAGGAGAAAGAAACTCATCCATTTCATCTGTGATGTCCACTTCTTCATCATCTGACAATTTCTCGATTTTCACTGCATTCAGGTTGGGGTCCGCCCGACCTCTTAGGTTTGTAGATGTCCATGCCACCACTTTATCCTTTACATCCTCATCTTTAACAGGAAGACTAGTGCTTCTGTATTGACTTTGCTCTTCTCTTTCAGGGCCATCAGTTTTAGTCTTAAGGAAGTAGAAATGAATTTTAAGAAAAATTAAGCATTCCTCAATAATGAAGTTTAAATGAAAAAAGAATACTATTAAAATCAATGGCATAATCAATCTCTGCTGTCCAGATGGATCATTAAGTTGTACATATTAATTTACAAAGTGTGTCTTTTTAAAATTGGGACCAATGTTTGGTTTTTATTAGGTTCCCTTTCAAAAGACATTCAACTTGATTTCACGGTTTTATATTACTTATATGCAAAGAACAAAATGAGCATTCAAAATTGAAACATCTAAAAGTCTAGTAAAACCTATAACTGGATGAGCAGACAATCTCTCCGCTTATTTGCCAGCTAGTATATCTTCAACTCATTTCACATATGTAAAGGAAAAACATTTATTGTTTTAAGGACTAGTGTTTTTTGGATTTAAAAAACAACACCACATATATTATAACTTTAAAAAACCAAGTCTACATAGCAATTCAGAGTCTAAATAAAAGCATGCTCATCCAGAAGAGATTATAATGCAAGTACGCATTATTAGCAGAAGTGTACAATTATCTTTAAACAAGGTCCCTGCAGAATTCAGTAAGCAGCACAATTATAGTGATTACTTGAAACTTATAGTGGATGATACTCTGGTATCAGTCTAGTAATGTGCCCAACATGTGCTGGTGTAGGACCTTATTTGATAAGCAATAATGCACAAGGCATACAGATGTCTTTTGAGCTATTGCTTATCAAATAAGGTCCTACAGGCATTCCCAAAAAGATTAAAATGATTCTGAAATAGGTCAAGTAGTGGATAAAGTAGTGGAAATAGTGGCTAAAGTGTCAAAAACAATTCTGAAATAGGTCAAATAGTGGATAAATTCTCTTTAGCTAGTCTTAATGCAAGTATAACAGGGCAAACTTTTTTGCTCCTGGTTTCAAGGTGTGAAAAGCTCAGTTGCACCCCACTCCAGCTGAGCCTGCTTCCAATGCCAGATGAACAAGCACACTTGAACAGAACATGGAGATTTGTGAGGTGATCAGAAACCGATCTAGGGAGAGTTAAGCTGCAAAACTGCTGGAAGATAGCTACTCACTCCAGACACAGGGAAAGGTATCTTGTACTGGAGAGCAAAGAAAACCACATTGAGCCAGGCAGGTACTCTGCATACTCCAGCACAAGGTATGGATAGGGCAAAACAGGGAATAGGAGCTCTGGAGAAATTTGCCAAGGAGTCCTACAGACGGCAAGTTCCCCTAGAGATAAAAGGGAACTGTTAACATGAATTAAGAGGATAAAAAGATACTGCATCATGAGATTGTCCAGAACTGAACTCCTGAGTGAGAGATAGAAACTGGATGGACGGACTTCCTCCAGGAAAACTCAGTATACATCTGAGATGGGACTGAGTAAATTTATGTGAAAATACCTTTTGCGCAAGAATAAATCACTTCACGAAGGGGAAAATTAGTTATTTCAAAACAAGTGGCTCTAGTTGAATGGCATGGAGAGGAACGGAGGCACCCACACACTTGGGGCAACACTTTCACTCAGATTCGAGTGTAAATATTTTTCGGAGAAACATTGCATTGCATTCTATTTGCATTTAAAATACATGAGAAAAGTATGCTTGCCAAACCCCCTTCTTGTTAATTAAGAGATGCCCATTTCCATTTTACCTTATTCTTAAAGTACTGCCTGGCATAGCTCTTTACTTGTAGAACGCTACGGCTTCCAACCAGCTTGGCAATTTTGGTCCACCTTCGGCCAAATTTAGCCTAGTGAAAATAAAATAACGATCAATCAGCTTTTTATGTCCTGAAAGCACTCATTTTGCAAAACCAAAATAAAACTTTAAAAAAATTAGAAAACAAGGAGAGATTAACAAGTATTTTTTGATCAGGGGTGGAGGGAGGTGTTTTCTAGCCACAGAGCAGCCTACATTAAATTCAAGGGATAAGGATTATTAACTTATGGTCCTGATATGGAAACTCATTATAAAAGAAAGCATTATTGACTTCAGTAGGGAACTAGCAAATCAGTTCTGATTAAGAATTACATGCTCCATTTTTAGCAATCTGAAATTATTTTTAACATCTTGAGCATCATGTGCTAATATAGAACAACTAGTTTAGTTTTATAAAAGCAATTCCATTTATTTTTGGAAAATAATTACATTGCTTTTTGGGGTTGTGTGTTTGTTTTGGGTTTTTTTTGAAAAAAAAGACAAGTGCCTTTTTACATGGAAAATGAACTATGGGAAAAGCCGACTATAATTACCAGTCCTTTTTCAAACAATTCTTTTTCTTCAATTGTCCATTTCAGTGAACAGCTAGCTGATCTTGCAGGCGACTGTATCCTAAAAGAAGTAGAAGTAAGCGAGCTTTTGGTGAATACAGGTCTCCAAACAAAAAGAAGTGATAGAAACTGAGACTATTATTTCTGCAAATGTAATCAAGTTAGCGTGCAATTCAGCTCCCATGGAATTCAATGTGAGGTTAGCCACTGATTTCTATGAGAGCTGAATTGAACCCTTAGTTTTAAACTTTTATTATTATGATTTATTATTATTATTTAGAGTCCTCTAATTCTGCCAGATTTGTACATTTAAGAGGCAACACAACGCGCTTGGCAGTTTGGAAGAAATACAGGAGTTAAAGGATAAGTAACAAGAAACGGCAGCTCAGAAACTAACATATGATAACTGTTTGGGGGGATGGCAACTAGTGTATTCTAGAAACCAAAATGATTTAACATATTCTAGTTAAGTCGGACAGCTATGACTTTCTGGATAGAACTGTTCCTTTAGCATCTCTATATACTCAAAGAATCAAATATGAAATGACAGCTAACACTTCTCTTGCATAACTTAGCATAGAACAGAAAGCACTTAATGAGAAAACTCGAGTACTGAAAACTACATACGTGACTTTTCCTCCTTTCTTGTGTGGACTGTAAAATACAAGACACAAATGAAAGTTAAACTTGTGATTTGGTTAGGCATCAATGTCAAAATATATACGAAAAAAAATATCCACCGTACATGCAAAAAAACCTAGAGATCGTACCTTTTCATGCAGCTTTTATCACCATCCCTTTGATCGAGCCATAGGTTTTCTGGAAGTGATTTATTAGACAAATAATACCTGATGTCCTTTATTAAGGAATTTTTTGAAACTTTTTTTTTTTTTTTTTTTTTTAAAAGATGAAAGAATTTTGACCAGCTATGTTAAAAACTACACTACTCCACAATAATTATATTGTGCTGAATTACTAAATTTCATGTGTCATAAATGCAATGAGTTAAAAAAAAATCTATTGAAGTTAATAAAGCAGAAGTGACCATTTGGCTTTGTTTACCCTGTTATTTCTAAGAAACAAGCCATTTTCTTCTTATTATTAATCTTCACACAGCTCAGTGCTCTTGAATACAAGTCAATACAATTAATTTTGTTCCTAAAGCCCTGTGTAGTCGCGTGAATTCCCGCCCCCTAAACAAAAGCTGAAAGAACAGGAAAATAGAAGCAGTCATTTGTTAATTTCATGACATATGTAATGTGCGTATAACATAATGTAACTCAGCAACCTTACAAGTTCTCAAACTGACAAGGGTAGCATTTCGCAGAAGCAGCATTAGCAGAACTCTTGCAGTATATGAACTTTGGCTACCAGCAAAGATCGGATATATGCTGACAGTTACACCAGGCACTATCTGAAGGCTAGTATATCGGAAGTTAATGGATTTCATCAAGTTACTGAGCAGTATACTATGTAATTATGAAAATTCTCTTAAAATACTTCAATTATACAGAATCTGTCACCTGAGGGGAGCTTTAAAAGTATTAAGTAATTTTCAGAATGCCAACATGGAATATCCCCCAAACCCATTCTAAACATGGTGAGACTGAGGCACAAAGAGATTACGAGAGCTCCCAGTCAGTAAACTGAAACTCACACAGTGATGAGAAGAGGACTGGATACACTTCCGCCCACCTCCCTCTTTCAGACAGGTTCAGTAAACACCAGTCTCTCTCGCTTGGATTATAGAGCAGGAGTGGGCAGCGTTCCAAAGCCCAAGAGTCATATACCAAAATTTACATGACAACAATCACGGCTTCCCCTGATCTCGGAGGCAGGGCAGCGTGACTTCCCCCCTTCCCCCTCCCATACCCCCCCCCCCCTCCCCTCAAAGCTGAAGGTTTGGCGGCAGCAGTAGCAGCACAAGGCATGCTGCCCACCTGTGCCCATGTCCCCGATTAGGCTCCAGTTGCCAAAATGGCATCTTGGCTTCTCTTGCTCCTGAGAGAGCCACATAGATGCCCTCAAGCAGCCACTGCTTGCAAGAGCTGCGGTGCTGGTGCCCAAGAGCCATGTGCGGCTCCCAAGTCATCATTTGTTCACCTACGTTATAGAGTCTACTGCATTTCAGCATCTTACTGGAATGGATGATTGTATCCTACGATGGGAAGCGATGTATAATAAAAAAAGATACTCTTCTTCCAGCAACATTTTCTCAATGACAGCTCTGTTCTCTTCACTAATTGTGCTATCCAAAGTCCACGGCTGAAAGGCAGACATATTGTTTTCTTTGATACACCTTATGTAACTATTGTCAAGAATCAACATGTAATGGCATCTAAAATAAACACTTTCTTTAAAGCAAACCAACTGCAGCTTGAGTCTTTGTTAAGGAAAAGCATTCAAATTCTAACACTAAATGCATTTGTAGCAGCGGAGGAATAAAACAATAGGAAACTGTATGAAAAATACATTTAAAAAAACAAAACAAAATATTTTTTTTAAAAACAACCAAACAGTAATAACTAAGGCCTTGGTTTTGAAAAATTTACTTACAAGACGGTTATCAGTTCTCCAGGATGAATCAAGGTAATGATCTTGAAGTAAACCAGATGCTGTATTTTCATAGTTCCTGCAATAAAAACAATTTTTAAAAGAAAAAACCAAAACAAGATGCCTTTAGGAATACAAGCACTTTGACAAAAAAATGGAGCGTTATCTTAACTGCCTTATATAGGCGAGTTTAACGGCCTAGCTGAAGAGTCTTGCGGTTTAGTTCAAGCTGTGAAGATTTGCATCATAAGGCCTGGGAGTCCCCAGTTCAATACCTGTGGTTGGCTAAGATAGTAGCCATCACAAGTGTGATCATCAAAGCTCTCACTTCATGTGTCTGCCAACATGGCTGACAAATCAATTTCAAAGGAGCAAGCCAATGGGGGTGGGAGGGTTTGCTACAGTGGAGCGCATGGGGAGCAATTCAAATGGACAGCTCCCAGCATGGCTCCTGTGGCCATGGAAGCAGCCACCATACATTTGGCTGGCACTGTATGGAGCACTCTGTATTTCCTAGCATAGCTCCATGCGTGGCCATGAGAGGGTGCTCTGTGGCTCACAGGAGGGCACATCTGGCTGCTCCAACTTCAGACAGGCGGGTGGATCTGTCACTCCTGGGTGGCCATGTGGGGTAGCATCTCCTCTGAAAACACTCAAAGAATGACCCAGTGACCTCTACAAGCAGGGATACAACAGATTTGCATATGCATTGCAAATTGGGTACAGAGGGAAATACCTAATATGCATGTTACTCGAGTTATGTTAGCAAAATGTGATATTTAGAGTCTGTGGAGAAAAACTAACACAAGACTGCTAAACAAAGTAGTCTTGCTTTTATCATATCCATCAACCGTATGGATAGGTTAGGATAGTACACTGTGGGACTTCATGGCATTCGTGCAGGGAATTAAGAAATACATCCCACTGTTATAAAAAGTTCTCATTTTACCAAGCTCCCCCTAACCTCTCGGACCTAATCTCCCTACGCACTCCTGCACGTGCTCTCCAATCTTCCTCTGTTCCCTCCCTCACTCTCCCTCGTTTCTCCTGCTCACCTAACCGCCTTCGACCCTTCTCCCTGGCCGCCCCCCATGCCTGGAACGCCCTCCCTGCCCACATCCGCCTTGCCCCCTCCCTCCTCTCCTTCAAATCCCTCCTCAAGATCCACCTGTTCCTCGCTGCCTTTCCCAATCCCTGCTAGACGTTCCCATATACCTACTGTCTGCCCGCCTCTGCAGACTGCTGCACCTGACAGTAACCAAGCCAAGCACATGCACCTGAGTCTTTGCACCAGCTTGAATGTTTGTTTGTCTTCTCCCCTGTCTCTCCCACTGTCCCCTCTCCCTGTCTCCCCCTCCTTGTCTTTTAGATTGTAAGCTACAGGCAGGGACCATGTCTATTTCTATGTTCTGTACAGCACCAGGTCACACGACTGGTGCTATATAAATGATTATAATTAAGAATAATAATAATAATAATAATAATAATAATGAAAGGTAAGTGAAGCTGGGAAAAGATTAATCAATATAAGTTTTGATTTAAGTAGGAATGATTACTGCAATTCAGAGGGCTATGAATACGAGCCAAGATAAATTTGGGGGGGGGATGTATCCTGAAACACTTCCCTTAAATAAAAAGACAAATCTTGAGAATGACAAAGGTACGATAGTATGAGGAATAAACACCTAGAAGCCATTTCTTTAGGATTTTATGATGTGGATGGAGTGTGTTAAGTTAGATTTTTTCAATATAGAATATTAAAGGCAGCTTACAAAAGAGAAAGATGGATTGAGGTTTGTGGGTCACAAATGCATTTTACATACTTTCAATAAAATAAATGAATTTAACCTTTAATAATAAAAAAATGAATACTAAGTAAAATCTTAACACCACAGAACGATACGAGATGGAAAAGAACAAACAGCTCATCTTATCCAGGATTCTGCCCTTCTTAAGACTGTGAAATTCCTCATTGCTTTGTGTTGTCTAATAATAATAATAATATTTATTTTTATATAGCGCCCCCCTGCCATGCCACTTGGAGCACTTTGCATATAACACAACTTTTAATCCTCACAACCATCCTGGTTTAGTTTAGCACAATACCACCATTGCCATTTGCTATTACATCAGCTAGGGGATCAAAACGTAGTATCATCCCGTTGTTGGAAAATGTTTCCTAATATGTAGTATAAGATGTCCTTAAATCAAAACAGTTATTACCCCTAGGTTTGCCGGAAATGGTGCTGAAAGCAGATTATCTGCTAGCACACAGAGAACAATACTATTTTGTTCCCCTACAAATCAACGAAGCCACTGTCCATGTCACCATTTCAGTACAAACAGGATTCTAATTGCATCTCCCCTTATAACATCTTCAGCATTCTGGTTCCTGTGTAGAATGTATTTATATTTATTTATTTATATTTCTTAGCCGTCCCCTCATGCCCCCGGCATCTTGGGGCGGCTTACAACATTTAAGTAACAATAATAACAATAAAACACAGAATAATAAAACAGATAAAAAATACTTCTAAAAGCAACCACCCCCTAAAATTTCAACCCAACCCCCTCCCCTCCTCCAAAGGCCTGGGAGAACAGCCAGGTTTTGCAGGCCCGGCGGAAGGCCAACAAACTTGGAGCCAAATGGGCTTCCTCCGGGAGTTCCATAATTGCGGCACGGCCACCAAGAATGCCCTCTCCATTGTGGCCCCCCGTTTTACCCGGGGGACCTCCAAGAAGGTGCCCCCGGCAGACCGAAGGGGTCGCTCTGGGGCGTGGAGGGTGAGGCGGTCCCTGAGGTATGAAGGGCCAAGACCGTGTAGGGCTTTATAGGCCAATACCAACACCTTGAATCTGGCTTGGTACGCTATAGGCAGCCAGTGCAGCGTGCGGAGCATGGGAGTAATATGCTCCCGTCGGTTCGTCCCCATGAGGAGACGAGCTGCTGCGTTCTGCACTAGCTTCAGCCTCCAAACTTCAGCGTCCAGCTGAAGCCCCACGTAAAGCGCATTGCAGTAGTCAAGCCTTGAGGTGATGAAGGAGGGTGGCTAGGTCGGGTCTGGAAACATATGGACGCAGCCTCCGCACCAGATACAGCTGGTGGAAGGCAGCCTTCACCACCGACTACACCTGCTGATCCAGGCGGAGATCCGAGTCCAATAATACTCCCAGACTCCGAACCTGGTGGGCTACAGGAGGGTGGACACCCTCTATGAAGGGAGCCGACACCTCCCTCGCCCTACCCACCGCCATCACCTCCGTCTTATCAGAATTGAGCTTCAGTCTGCTCTGCCGTAACCAATCCCACACAGCCTCCAAACATTGGGACAGTCCTGAGATGGCAGGACCTGGGTCAGTTGAAAAGGAGAGGTAGAGCTGATTAAACTCCCAGGACAACCCGCTGGCTTCTCCCCGAGAGGAATGAGCGGAACCATCCAAGGACAGTTCCATCCAGACCCCCCAGGGCTCGCAACAGTCTCAACAGCAGCCGATGGTCCACTATATCAAAAGCGGCCGAGAGATCTAGCAGGACCAGAAGTGTTGAGTGTCCTGCGTCCACCTCCTGGCGGAGATCGTCCACCAAAACCACCAGCGCCATCTCTGTACCATAGCCGGGGTGGAACCCAGATTGAAATGGGTCAAGGAAACCAATGCTGTCAAGATGCGCCTGGAGTTGCGCTGCCACCGCCCGCTCAATAACCTTCCCTAAAAAGGAAAGGTTAAAGACAGGTCGATAGCTGGCGAGTGCGTCCACACTTGAGGAGAAGGAGGAAGGGCAGAACAAGCTTTCTGGAAGTTACAGAAGGCAGGAAGGATCCAAGGAATCCCAAGTTTGCAAACTCTTTCAATTGACAAGAAATGCATGCCAGCAAACGAACACCCCAATGTCACAAACATCTCAGAAGTGCTCCAACTACCCTGTAGTTTTACTGATATGGAACACCTTTTCCCACACACTATAGCCCAATTTATTTTCAAAGGGGTTAAACAGAGCAGACGTTTTAGCATGAGCAGAACAGAAGTTTAATGGGATGGTGAATAGAAAAGATAAGGGAACATGAGTTCACTGCATTTTCCCATTGGTGGCAATGGGGAAAATGCAGTGAACCTAAGTTCCTGGATATGATAAAATGAAGGAGGTGGACATGCTTAGTCTTATGGAATAAAAATTGAAGTGATAGAAGAGATTTCTAATAGGTCACTATAAGCATAGTAGAGCTCAATTATTCTCCGTGGCAACCCAAGAAGCAACAGGTCTAAGGCTGCTTGCCTGAGTTACCAGGGAAACTTACGAGAAGAAAACTCACGGAGGGGAAACTAAGGTGAAGATTGGAACGTGGGAGCGGAGTTAAAAGTGTCATCATACGTATCTTGCGTTGTTTTCAATCACAGATGGCAGGGTTGGATTTTTCACTTTCTTATCTGTGATTGAAAAAAAACACGAGACATGTCTGATGACACTTTCAAGCCTGTGGCCAGATTCCAAGCTTCACGTTAGTTTCCCCTCCATGAGTTTTCTTCTCGTACGTTTTCCCCCTGCCCGGTAACATGGGCAAGCAGCTTAAGTTACAGTAAAACAAGTAGAGACAAAATCTGAGGGAAGTTCTCCTAACTACAAGAACGACTGGACAATGGAAAAGGTTATCACAAGATCACAAATCCATCTTTCGCCTTTTGTAACCTGACTTTAATAATCTATATTGAAAATCTAACTTGACAGCACACTCCATCCACATCATAAAGTCCTAAAGATCACATCATTGGAAGTTTGTAAACATGTTATCAGGCACGGCTGAGATTCAGTGAACGCCTGACTACAGAGGAGGAGGAAAGACCACGTGAGTGCTTCTCAAACTGGGAGGAAGGCCCCATGAAGGAACACAGCTTCCAGCTCTATACCCTGGCTGAGCTAGGCCTAAGGGGAATTTGTAAAATGGTGCGATAGCAAGAGAGCTGGAAAGCAAAGACAGAGTGGCAATGGACAGATGGAGCAAGGTGTTGGGGAATGGGGGCAGAGTGGTGAGAGGGAGAGGGAGCAAAGTGTGGGTGGGTGGGTGGAGGTTGGCAATGAAGAGAAATATGGTACATGTGAGTGGAGAGGCAGGTTGACGATGGGGAGATGAAGCAAGGTGCATGCGTGAGAGAGGTGGGATGGCGATGAGAAGAAGGAGCAAGGTGTGTGGTGGGAAGGACGCAGGTTGGCAATGAAGAGAAGAAAGGTGTGCGTGCACACACATGTGGAGAGACAGGCTGGCAATGGGAAGCAAGGTGTACATGTGTGTGTGGGGAAATGTGTGGGGGGGAAACAGGTTGGCAATGGGGTATGTGTGCGGTGAGGTAGGGAGAACACACCTCCTGGATGGAGGGTGGCGCAGGTAACAGTCAATAGGCAGAAGGAGCAAGGGGGGGGGAGCAGGTTGGCTATGGAGAGAAAGGTGTTTTTAAACAAGAAGGGTGATTTGGGGGGGGGGGGGGGGGGGAGAAGAGAGAGATCTGTGGCTGCCAAGTGGAGCTGCTGTGCAGCATCCACACAGGTGGAGTGACGGGGGAGGGCTTCAAACGGGCAGCTCTCAGCAGGGCCGGCCCCAGGGTTTGTGAGGCCATGGGTGAAGTCTTGGGGCGGGGGTTAATTTGCATAATAATTAGACAACCCCCCATCTAATTATGCAAATGTTTACATTTACATAACAATTTACTCCTTCTGGACAGGAAGGATTCCCATTCTCCACCCCTCTGAGCCGCCATGGAGAAGCATGGCCTCCCCATGCTTCTTTCCCCCCCCACCCCAGTTTGGCAACCCTTGGCTGCCTTACCTGTCACTCAGCCAAGTGGCCATAAACAAGCATGGCCTCCCAATGCTTCCCTCCCACCCCCACTTCCCCAGCCGAGTGTCTAGCACTAGTCCCCAGGAATGCTTCCACTGCAGGGGCAGCCGGGCGGGCAGTGAGGCAGGCACGGACACTGACTGCGTCCACTGCCTCACTGGGAGAGGGGGGTGAGCTTAGCCAGTCTGGCCTCCAGGGCCTGTTGCTTCTTGCTGCCGGTGCCACCTGTGCCTCGTGCACACATGCAGTGTGACCAGTCAAGAGGTGCTGCTAGCACACACACAAGACACCCAAAATGCAGCCAGCCTATTAAGCACATTATGCCATGAAATCTGCGCTCACCGGACAACATGACTTGATTATATGGGGGACACAAATGAACTGGTTATAGGGTGAGGGTTTAAAGACAGTATTCCTGTTAGCAATCATTTCATTGCTATTGAAGAGTTAGTGAAATAGCAGCCATAATAATCTCAGAACCATATTTGCAGATGTTCCAAGATAGAATAGATATTACTTTACATCCTAAATTTCTACCTGAGATAATATAAGTAAGACAGGCACACGCCCATGGTCAGCAGGAGTGCATGCGCGCCTAACACGCATCCCCACTCAGCCCCCCACTCGTCCACACGCACGGAGCAACCGGGGAAAACGGTGATTACTCTGTGGGTGTGGATGAGTGGGGGGGTGAGAGGGGATGTGCATGTGGCCGTATGCATGCCCTGCCCACGCACCAGCACGCCCATGGACCTTCACCCGGCAGAGCCATGTAAAAGCGGCCCGTGAGGAGCCACTCAAAGACAAACAGAAGGTTGCTGCCTTGTAAACAAGGTTCTTTGAGATGGCTGTAAACATTCTCCTAACACCCACCCTTCCAGCCCTGTATGGAATTTTTTTCTTATATTCCTAGAAAGGGTTGGAAGGAACTGTCATTCTGAGGGGGAGAATGCTTTTTATACTAGAGGAGCTTGAGACCATCACGTGGTCTATTATTTGAATACGGTGAGCATGAACCACCCAGTTGCGAGAATGCTGGGAGCCATCTCGAGGAACCTTCTTTACAAGGCAACAACCTTCTGATCACTCACATGGGGACGAGTTATTTGTAAACAAACAGCTTTATCTCCCAGTCCCAGAGTGGACGCAGTGTCCCGCTGTTGCAGCACTACTAGCAGGCAGAGGCAGATGAGGGATGGGGACCAGAGCCAGGGAGGGGAGGCCGGCGGGGGCTCCAGTTGGCTGCAGGGCATGTGGCACATGCCTGGGGCCAGCCCTGGCTCTCAGCACGGCCACAGAAGTGGCACCATACTGGCCCCACGGAGAGCACTCCAGATTCTCTGCTGTGGATGGTCATGAGCGGGTGCTCCACGCCACACTGGAGCACGCAGCCGGCTGCTTCACCTTCAGACCAACGGGCAGCCAGCTCCATGGGTGGCATGCGGTGCAGCATCAACGTGGAGACTGAACATGGGTGGGAGAGTTAGGGTAGCAATGGGGAGCAACATGCATTGGGGGGGGAGAGGCGAGTTGATTATGGGGAGAGGCAGCAAGGTGCGTTAGGGGTAGGGTGGCCGCATATACAAATTAAGAGGACACATGAGAATACAGCTTACAGGGCTGCACTGGCGTGAATGCAGCCCTGCAACCTGTATTTCTCATAAGTGTCCCCTAAAATTTGGCTATCTGGCCCCCCTAGAGAGGGAGTGGGTGGTGATGGGGAGCAAGGTGCTTGTGGGGGGCGATGGGGAGAGGGAGCAAGGCCGTGTGTGCGGGGAGGCAGTGGTGAGGGGGCAGGATTCAGGTATAACAGGCAGGCAGAGAGAGCAAGGGGCGCGCGTGGAGGGGGCTGGACGACGCGCTCCGCTCCTATAGCCAGCAGGCAGAGGGGGTGCGCTGCGAGCAATCGGAGGTGCAGCGGGCTCTCGAACCGCTCGTGGATCCCCACTGCAGCCCTTAGCCCTTGACACGCTGCCCACGCGGGACTCGGCAGGAGGCTGAAAAGCCCGGGAAATCCTCGCTTCTCTCCTACCCCCCCCCCCCCCCAAGCCATGTCACGTGAGAGGGGGGGGGGGGGAAATCCTCGTGCCGCTCACCCTGGCTGTGCCTCTCCAACCGCCCCAGCCGCGGCGTCCCCTTCAACATCAACATCCGCCTCCTCTGCGGCCGCCATGATTGTGTTCGCGCGAGAACGAGAGCGGGAGACACATCACACGGGGAAGCGCGTGGCCTGGCTTGACCCCCTCCCCCTTCTCCCTGGTTGGCGTCATGCTGCTGCGCGCATGCGCAAAGGTGTGGGCATGCGTACTAGCCACTAGAGAAGCTTCTGCCCTTAAGTAGCTGCTTCCTGAGGGAAAAGGGGCGATAGGGTAATGACGGGCACTCACAGGGTGGGGTTGCCAGCTATGTATATTTTTTCAGGCCATTTATAAAAAATACATGTTGCAGGGCCTGCATTGGTACCCTAGGTGGCAAATTGGCAGCCCTACAGCCAGCAGGTAGAGGGGGCAGTGAGGAGCCTGGGAGGGGAACTGGGAATCATGAGACAAAGAGGCAGTTGCTGCTAGGGGAAGGGAGGCCTCGGGAAAAGGGAACATGAAAGTTAATGCCAGGGAGAGATCAGGGGGCAAATGCCAAGAGAAGGTGGCAAAGGGGCAAAAGCAGAAGGGAGCTGGGATCCAGTCTAGGAAAATGGGGGACAAAATGGTTTGAACGATATCTTCTAGTGGACCAACTTGTTGGAAAATGGGGATAGGGTTCCTCTCACTTAGATTCCTTGGAGCAAGGCTGAGACGGTGCATTGTTCCACAGGGAAACATCACCTGCTGCTAGATAGTCATAGTCAGCCACTCCTGAAATGGGAAGCTGGAAATTGTCAGGCCGTGTCATGCCATTTGAGAATCTTGGCTTTCTTCTCTTTTTTTATTTTTTATAAAGTATGCTTTCTAGTCCTCTGGGGGGTGGGGGGAACTGAACATGTGATTCTCCCTAAAGGCTCTGAAAGAAAAATTGAACACCCAAGTAAATATCTTATTTTTTTTAAAAGAAGATCTTGGATGAGTTTTGATGTAATCTTGAGGTTGAGGGGTGGCGTGGGTAGCATGCTTAGTCTGAAACTGAAATTCCCTCAGCGGGCTGTGACAGATTTTACAAGCTGCCTGCATAATCTGGCAAGGATGAATTTTCTGGGAGGCTAATCTTCAAGAAATACAACTGCAAAAAGGATCCTCTTAAGTTGTGAGCAAAGTGTACCATATTAGTATACCATAACTCAGGGATGGGAAATCATTTCTCGCCCACAGACCCCTTTGAAAATTAGGCAGTTTTCAAATGGACCATGGAGGCACCAGAGTTCAGGGGGGATAGGTGGAGGAACGGTGGTGGGTGTGCAAACTGGCACACATACTGATCTCCACGCACGGAGGCACCTCCGTTTTCCCCAGTGCTTCCGTGTGTGGGGGATCGGTGAAGCACGCACGCACGCACTCCCACACATCCCCACTGGCGATCACACGGATGCTCCCTCTCGCCCATGCAGTTGTACACGTAGGTGAGGGGGGTGCATCCGTGTAAAAAGGGCCTTAGTATTAAACTCGATAGGCTGGACGCCGGGGGAGACTTAAAGGATGTGGTCAGGCTAGGGAAGAAAGGGGAGGGTTCAGATCATGGATTTATGTTATGAATCCATCCCCTATCCTTGAGACCATGCCCTTTCTTCCAAGCTCGCTCAGGAACGGAGGCCTTTTTCACACTGATTGCTGCAGGGCAGCCCGTGTGCGCACCACTGCAGGGGTGCGGGTGCAGATGGGCACACACCCATCCCCCATGCACGGAGCAATCTGCGTTTTTGCCGGTTGCTCCATGCGTGGCGGTGGGTGGGGATGCGTCATGGGAGCATGCACCCTCAAACCTCCACATTTACACAAAATGCTCCCCCATGTGGACAATGGTTATCCATGCGTGGGAGCATCTCATATAAAAAGGGCCTGAGGCTAGGGACTGGATCCATAGGCCAGATCCAGGAATTGGAAAGGGGCCAAACAAACAAAAACAGCCATAAGCCAGATTTGGCCCACAGGTTTCCCTGCCATAAATGTTTCTCAACTCCAAAAGAGACAACTTACTTTTCCAGCTATTATTATGGCTGCAGCTAGAGATTTGAGTTGGAATTTTTTTTAAAAAATTCATTCCCCATCCCACCATTTTTTGTTGTAATTCTGCCCCACTCAGAGAACATGTTCCCAGGCTGTTTGACCCTTATCTTGGCCCCTTTGACCTACCTCTTTTCTTTCTTAATATGCAGATTTACATAGCTTGCCCTCAATTTGTTCCCTGTGCCTTCTTCATGCTTCTGCTCTTTAAGCTTAGAGCCAACAAGGGTGGTTGGGTGTTGCCGTTAGGGAAGCCTTGAGTAATAGAATGATAGCCAGTGGAAAAATACTAGGTAAACAAGTTTTGGTGAAATTGACTAGCCTTGAACATGGAACATTTTCTAGAAAATATTTTGATTAAAAAATTCTGTTCAATCCTAAAAAAAAATGAAAAATGTACTGCTCTAGCTGCAACCCAGAATCTGCTTTCTCCAGAGCAGTCCACTGAATTCAGTGGAATTACTCCAGAGTAAATGGTTTCAGGGTTGTAGTTTATATCAATATTTGTGATGATGGCAAGAAACAGCAGGGATAAAAGGCACGATCAAGTACAATCTGACTTTATTAAAAACATGATTTTTGACAACCTAAAATGAATAAAATTCAATTTTATTTATTCATTAATAAAATTAATGAAAATAAAAAGCCAAAAGTGGGGGGGGGGGAATTATTTAAACAAAGGTATTCCCTTGCGGTGTTTGCGAACTAAATACTGCAGTATTGGTTGAGTATGGAAGCCTGAAGGAGAAATTAATTATGGACAAAAACGATGTCGCCTTTTCTGTTCCGATTCCTCATGTTTAGAAATGCAAAAATTAAGCAAATGACATAGTAAAAATGAACATTTATTCATAGGCCATTTTCACACGAGACGCGCCCTCCCCCTTCGCTCGTGGGCAACTGGGTGGGTGGGGCATCTATGTGACTGCCGGTGCCGTGCTTCCCCCACGCACGGAGGCATTGGAGAAAACAGAGGTGTCTCCTTGCGTGGAGGTGGGGGGGCGTCCCTGTAATGGCCACTCCACCACCACACACCCACTGTGACCTCCACCCATTCCCCCCACACCGCCGGCCCATTTGAAAATGTCCATCTACGGTAATCTATTGTTTATAACACAGATAAAGGAAATTTGAGTATCACAATATTTTCCTAATTATGAATCCCTTCCTCTCTCTTTGCCTTTCCAATTGTAGTGGATCAGTAATGACCGAAATAATTTTTTTACCTCCTCTGAACATTGGCTTATTTCTACTAACCCCTAGTGTCATGCTTGTTTCTCATTAGATAGGTCAGTGATGTACGGTCGGATGGAGTTTTAAAATCAGAACTGAAAAGAGCAGTGTCCTATCTAAGGGCCTTTACACACAGCCCCTCCCCGCACCACACATGTGTGTGGTAGTGGAGTGCCTGTGCAAAAGCCGCAACAGGTGGGGGGGGGGATGAGAGGACGCCCGTAGGAATGGTGCCCGCAGTGGGTGGGGAGGGCGTGTGCACTCCCGGACTCCAGCTAACTCCACCCATCACCCATGCACGGAGCAACGGGCTCCAATGCCGGTTGTGCCATGCATGTAGATGGGTGGAGATGGGAGTGCACCCGTGGGTGCACACCCATCCACCCACCTACTGTGGCCCGTTTGAAAAGGGCCTACATTATATTATTTTCTGTGTGTATCTTGCCCTTCCCCCAGAAGACTCAGAGTGGCTTACAACTACATATCAAACAAATACAAATAGATACAAATACATTAAACTGCACAGTACAGCCAAACCACAAACCTCCAACTTACCCACAATTGAATAAAACTAAACAATAAAATACAATTAACCACGCCATTCTCACTTCCATGACTCTCACCCAAGGGGGTCCCCAAAACCCACCCCTTCCACTCCACACAATACAACTAATGACAAAATAGATAGTAAAACCCCACCCATGTCCATTCCCTTGTCTCTCTCCAAGGGAGTTCCTACCCTCCAATGCTCATTCTCCCATCTCCCTCATCTCCAGTGGGAAACTATGGCATTCCACACGCACTCCAATCCCACTCGCCCTTCCACCCTCCCACATCACCTTCCAACACCCCATAAAAACATTCAACAAGATAAAAAAGTTTATCTTCGCACATGGGAATGCAGGAATCTGAGAAGCGCCCCCCCACCCACTCCCCACTTCATAGCTTGCTACCACCCAGTATCTGATCCAGGTGGTAAGATCACCCATGTCCCAAGGCTCCCAAACAGCTGCCTAACAGATAGTGCTATTAGGCACTGCCCAGACACCAGCATCCGCCTTCATTCAGATTGTAGGAAATAATCATCTGGCTCATAAATGTTTTCTTCTCATGTACTCCTCTTTATAACTTCATCTTGTTATTAACATTTTCTTTTTCAAAAGTGTGATAATCTCTTGATTTTCAGTCGTACTGGCTTCTGCTGCTTGCAGTGGGGTCTTTTTGAGGCTGTTTGTGGCCTGCAAGTTTGCTTTCTCTCCCTGGGACCAGTTTATCAGGGTGTTCACACAGGCGAAATGACCAGCCTTGCAAGCACAATGGAGTGGTGTATCTTTGTTATTGTCTAAAGTATTAATGGCTGATCCGCCACTCAACAACAAATGTATCAAGTCGCTGTGTCCGTGTTCTGCCGCAAGATGCAGTGGGGTCTTTCTCCAAACATTTCTGTCATCAATGTTTTTATTCTTGCCTGCCATCAGAAGGATTTTTACTACCTCTACATCACCCTTGATGGTTGCATAGTGCAAAGGGGTGGAGCCATCCATGTCCTTTGCTCCAAACCTGGCCTTCTTAGCTAACAGAATTTTAGCTGCATTGAGATGGCCTCCCATAGCTGCAATGTGCAGTGGGGTCTTCTTCTCCTTGTCTTTTGCATCAGGGTCAGCGCTACCCTGAAGAAGCAACCCCACAATAGCATGATCTCCTCTTTCAGCAGCGAGATGTAGGGGAGTCTTTGACTGCTTATCCTTAGCGTTTACATTGGCGTTGTGATGCAGTAGCTTTTGAGCGACATCACTGTTACCCCTTTGGCTTGCAATATGCAAGGGAGTGACTAGTTCTTTAGTGACAGCATTAACTTTGGCCCCTGCCTTGATTAAAATGTCAACTAGTGCTCCCTGGTTGTGAAATGAAGCAACGTGAAGTGGGGTGTGATCTCCCTGACCTGTCATGTTAGCATCCATCCCTTTCTGGAGGAGCAGATTTACTATGGGGGCAGCCCCAGTTTGAACTGCTAAATGTAGAGCACTGTTGGAGCTGGGTGTCTTCTCCTTCAAGCTGGCTCCCTTTTCTATGAGAACTTTTGCCGACTCTGTTTTACCCATTTCGCATGCCAGGAGTAAAGGTGTATATTGCATTTCATTGCTGGCATTTATATCTGTGCCTCTGTCGATTAAAGCTTCTACAATGCCATGTAGGTTCTTCTGCACAGCTTTAAATAGAGCAGACACCATAGTGTCGGGGGATAGTCCTTTAGAATATTCCAGCAGTAGCCTGAAGACGGTTTCATTGTTGCTACTGAAGGCTGCATCAATGATTCTGGAATCAATATTGGCTCCAGCGTCTAGCAATACCTTTATGGTTTTTTCAAATCCCTGTGAAACAGCATAGCTTAAAGCAGTCTGTCCTTTCTCATCCCTCGCATCCACTGGTGCACCATTCTTTAAAAGTATTTGTGCCTGGTGGTTTTCATCTTTGAGAGCTGCCATGTGCAAGAAGTTGTGCTGGTTCTTGTAATGTCTTGCTTCTTCTTTCAGGATCCTCTTCACAATGTGAGAATGTTTGTTCTGACCAGCCAAATGAACTGGGGTTCTGGCTTCTTTATCCAAACTGTAGATGTAGGCACCAGCTTGAAGCAGCACATTCACTGCAGCTTCCTGTCCCTTTTCTGCTGCTCTGTGCAGTGGGGTTCTCCCTTTAGGGTCCTTAACATCCAGTTTTGCACCTTTGTTAATTAAATATTCTATTATTGCAGCGTGTCCATTAGCAGCTGCAACATGTAGGAGTGTTTCATTTGAGGAGTTTACTCCATTAATATCATTCTCCTTGAAGACTTTCTACAGAGCAGAGAGATCACCATTAGCAACTGCATCAAATATGCTGATAGAAAAGACTTTCTTAGGTTCTGGTACAGTTAAAGATTGTTTTTCTTTACCTTTCTCTTTATTAACTTTTTCTTGCTTCAGTAAAATCTGTTTAGAGATAGCTTTCTTCTCTTTGAATATAGTTCTTCTCTTCTCTTCATCATTAGCCTTCTGAACCCATCCCTTGTCCTTTTCAAGCAGATATCCTATCAGTTGTCTTCTAGCATCTCCAATGTTCCCGTTCACATCACTGACATATTTCCTCATGCTGTCATACAGATTTGGCTCTACTTGTTTTAGACATGGATAAAAAAACAGCCGGCAAGCTCGTTCACCGTGAGATACCAGGATATCCAAAACTCGGGAGTTTTTTTCTATTCGTGTTCTATAGAAGGACATAACCATTTTTTTCTCTGGTGTAAAAATACCATTGTCAATCAGCCAGTTAAGAAGCTGGTCTGGGTTGTTGATGCCATCCACCAGTTCTTCCTTTTTAGTTTTTAGGACTTCTATGGCATACGGATTTGTGAACAAACTGGCTGAGTTCATTATGATACTTCATCCACGGGTGGATTAAAATATGTCTGAATAGAGAACAGTACACTCAGATCACATTATCTCAGTTTCATTCCTGAAAATTTACTGTGCCAACAACTGTGGTTCAGGGAGAAATCACTGGAGATTACCATGAAAGAAATCGAAAACTCCTCACCTTTAGTTTCACCTCCACTAGTAGTCTTCTGGTCCTCTTTACTGTGCCTTAGCAACAGTAATGTTGAATAACATAACAAAAACAAAGTAAGAATTCAGCTGTATAAATATATTCCGATAGATGTAGCTGTTCTGGAAAAGCTTGCTGATAACATCAAAGAGGAAAAATTGCGTTTGCAAAGTTGGTAGTTAAACTATGGTACATTGGTCACAAGATTCTCTTTTAAGTAGAAACCTTTTTGTTTGTGTTTTGTAGGCAACAATGTAACCTGTCTGTCAAATGTGACAAAAGTAAATCTGCTGCCTAGCTGCTGTTGCTACAATTACACTGCATTTGCGTGAGGAAAGAAAACATTGTACGCACTACTGACTAGACACAGGTAAAATCCCACAATATAATTAAAATAGTAGTGCTAAACCAAAGAAATTCATGTAAAGTAAGAGGTTTAAAATCAGCACAGTATTTGAAACATTATATAAGTTTAAGATCCTAAAACAGAAGGTAAAAACAGACGTGCGGGTGGTGTTGACTCCCTGTCCTAGGGTGGGAAACAGTGGTCACCCTGGCGGTGGGGGAGGGGGCACCGAACAACAGTGCCCACAGCTGGAGAGCTGTCCCACCACCCGCATGCCCTAGGTATGGTGGGGAGCTCAACAAACATGCCGGTGGCTGACCCTGCCCTGCTCCCAGCACCCCAACCCCCACCATGACGGACAGCCATGGCAGCCCCTACCCTGAGACAGGGATGGCAGGGCTGAACTTACATACTAGTCCGCATTGAGTGGCATGGGTGGGCATTAGCTTAGGCTTTGTCCTCAGAGATTTTCTGAGGACGCAGCCTGGGTTAGTCCCGGGTCAACACCTGGCGGCATGTGAACAGGGCCAGTGGGTCCCAGGCCACAGCAGGCCACCGCCATGTCTGTTTTTACCCATAGTTGAGTTTATTTATTCCCTATTCATGCCAACTCCTAGTGTTAAAATATTTAGTAGTTTGATTGCTGTGATTCTATCCTGTGGTGCTAGTATGCTTTCTTATCACACAATGCCAACTCTTACTGCTATAAAATATTCTACAAAATTACTTGAAACTGGAAAAAAAATCCAGACAGAGAGAGAGAGAACTAAAATCCTAATTCTTAGTAGTTTGATTATTCTGATGACATTCTAGGGTGCAACCATTACAATTATCAAAATATCATTGGGACTTCTTTGTCTCCATTAGTATAATTGTAATCTCTAGTTGTGAATGACCGTTGAACCTATGGTGCAGTATACCTTCCTGGCCTCTGGGTGGAACATTTGAACAACTTATTGACTGGTTTGGATGGAAGTAAGTGTTATTTATATTAGTCTGGGAAAAAAGAACTACATTTTTTATTACAGGATGCAAAGGGTTGAAATACTTCTGTATCTTGAATGTGGGTATATCAGTTATTATATTATTATTCACAGTTCTGGCAAGGGTTTGCCAAGAAAGTAAGAAAATTATTAGAAATGTCTGTGTTTAATAGGTTACTTGTTGGGATGTCATTTTATAAAAGGAATCCCTTATTGCAGAAGACCCCAAACTAGGGGTTAAGACCCTGGTCATCTGCAGATGGGATTGTGAATAACTACGGGTAAGGCCACATGAGACGTTAACCCACATTGGGCAGCCTTACCCCACATTAGCCCACAATACAGCTGGCCACCAGCCGACAGATGTTTGCCCACTTCTGTCTTGGCGGTCTGCTGGCTGCTACGTGATGCATCTGATGAAGAAGGCTGGTGACGCATCATGGGCTACTGTTGCCCCACCTAGGCTAATGTGCGGTAACAGGCTGCTTCCTGTGAGGCTGTTCCCGTGTATCCCTGCACTGTGGCAAGGTTCGCTGGCACCATAAAGCCATGGGTGTAGTTTGCCATTTCTGTGTGTCTACTTCATGGCAGGGGGTGGGGTGGGGGTGGAGCTGGCTCCTTGGCCAACTCTGGGGTGTGGCAGGACTTTTACGGTGACCTGCCCACCTGGTTTCCCTGTGGGATGGGGTGGGGTGAGATAATTTGAACTCCTGTCCCCACCAGCCCAAAGCGTAGTGGCTTTGTTTGCCATGCCTAGATCCATGCCAGATCTGGCCAGTCCTGTCTCATCTTGTTTTACCATTGAGATACAGCAGGGGTGGGGAAATTTTTCCCTCCCAGGAGCCACTTTGAAAATTACTACA
Organism: Sphenodon punctatus; assembly: GCA_003113815.1. Classification (NCBI taxonomy): domain Eukaryota; kingdom Metazoa; phylum Chordata; class Lepidosauria; order Sphenodontia; family Sphenodontidae; genus Sphenodon; species Sphenodon punctatus. The sequence continues at coordinate 18,346,411 of QEPC01013865.1, forward strand.
AGCTCTGTGGTCTACATAGAAGTTGGGGACAGCAGGTGCTTAAGGGGTGCACTCAGGAAGAGGAAGGTCCAGATCATGGATCTGTCCACCGTCCCTGTGTGCATGCCGTCATCTCTGCTCCCTTACCCTGAACTCAGTTTTTCAGTGCTTGGATACAGGGACCACATAAAAACTAGCCATGGGCTACATTTGGCTCCTAGGCCTTAAGTTCTCCATCCTTGATATCCAGTATTTTGCATGTTTTGTTGCTGTTTCTAGACACACGGTTAATTTGTCTTGACATGGGGTCACAGACAAAAATTTGGGAAATCATTGTTCTATTATGTATTGGGCCTGGAGTTACAGTTTTGATGGCAAATGGTCAGCAGGGGTCACTGTTTCTCTACAGAGCATTTGAGCGGGGAAACTCTGACTGTGCTCTAGTCTAAAATTCATCCAAGTTCTGGAACCTCCAGCTGGGGCTACTGGCATCTGCCAAAATGAGTTGTAACATAACTGATTCCCAATAACTTCTTACATTTCCTAGGGTGTTTCAGTGACAATAATCTCATCTCGCAGCGATTACATTTATTGATGCTTCCCAGGATGCATTTTAATTCCAATTAAGAAAGGCAACTATCCCTGATAATATCAGCTGCTTATTAAAAACATGTAGCATGTTTGCTGTAGAATAAGCAATTAATACAGCACTCATGCTATCATCTGAATGTCAGGCAGGGCATGGAATGCACTTGGATAGTCAAGCAAATTCTTAGATATAGACTGGGGAATATGGTCTTGTTTTGGTTAAGGCTTTTAACGGAGTCTTGCACAATTGAGCTTGGATTGTGTAGATATAACAACAACTGCTTACCTTCAGCGTTAGTAATGTTTATTATATGATTTGAGTTTGGGTTTTTTCTGCTCTTCTTCTTAACTTTATAGAATAGTCTCAGGTGTTTTAAGTAGTAAAGATGATAAATAGTAATGCTACATTGTGGATACCTTTATCCATTTGCTTCCATTTTAATAGCAGGAATTACTACGGTTTGCAATTGGTGTACTTGGGTGCTGTAAAAACACATATGAAAATATAGTTCCTGCGAGAAGGGCCAACATTGAATCTTACACCTGTGGGTTGCTTTCCCCACGTGGCGTTTCACTGAACATGTACTGGTCTCAGTGAGCATGCAGCCAATACAGATCACAATGCAGGATTGGGCCTAAGCTATTGATTGGGGGAGGGAGACATCTGGCAGCTGCTGAGCACACAAGACACTGCATCACATGGCCCAGCTGCTCAGAGTGGGTTATGGCTACACAAGGTGCGGTAGCCTGCCGAGGGTGTCTCATGTGACTGCACCCTAGCTTGAAACCGTCTTTCACAGTTACGTGGTTTTTTTGTTTTGTTTTGTTTTGTTTTGTTTTGATTTAAAGTTAGCTCTGAAAACAATAGATTTGCTATTTTGGATTTTAGCTTTTTTCTTTTCTTTTTTGTTTTAGAATCTAAATCTAGATAGAGGTAGATCTAGCCCAGTTTTGCTGTTTGTGGCAGAGTTGGAGAACCTGTCCCTCCCACGGGCCACTTTGAAAATTAGCTCCGAGGGCTGCATAGAAGTTGGGAGCGAGGATGCTTAAAGGGTGTGCTCAAGAAAAGGAGGCAGGGGTATTTAAAAGGTGTGCTCAAGGTGGGAGAAACAAGGGGAGGGTCCAGATCATGGATCCATGCCATGAATCCATGCCCTGTTCTTGAATGCATGCCTTGATCTCTCTTCCCTTCTCCTAAGCTCACTCTTTCATTGCTTATGGGTAAGGACTGGATACACCGACCGTATCCAGGAATTGGAAAAGGGCCCAATTTGGCCCACAAGCTGTAGGCTCTCCATGCCATAGCTTTTCTTATTAAGTGAAAGAGCATTCTCTGTATGTTGAAAATTGTAACTGGGATAAAAAATAGACCAAAAAGTTCAAGAAAGTGTTACATATTGTTTAAATATGCCATATCAAAAAGAGTCAAACTAAATAAAACAGCTACATTGCAGAAGAAAACACAGACAGCTAAAATTCCTATGTTACCGTGTTCAATTTCTTGATACTTTATGCATTTATTGCACAGTTGCTTATGCCCAATACAGGCTTTCTATATTTCTTTGTTACAAACAGCACTTGCTATCCTCTGTCTAAATGAATGCCCTTCGTGGCAAGTCTTAACATAAAGCTGTCACAGCAAAACCTTTCTAGTTGAAACTTTAAAAAAAAAAATTGAAATGATGCAAAAGTATTAGGTTACTAAATGCTGAGGCAGCTTCAAGGATCAGCAACATGACACACAGAGAGCGACACTTCTTCCAAAATGGGGAGGGCTCCCCCCTTGCCATTTAAAATCAAATAACCTCTTGTGATTTCCAGTCAAGAATATGCACTTTGTCAGGGAATTCTTACAAAAACATATAGTTCATAAGAGTTTTCTGTTTTAACCCTGTAAGGCCAGATTCCTCTTGGGATTTCATGAGTTCATTAGGTTGGCCTAATCACCAACTTTTTTCCCCCAGAAGAGGGAAAAGTGGAGCTAAAGAGATTGGGTGGGTGGTTCCCAACCATTGAAGATTTGGGATCAAATTCTGCTCTTGTGCACCAGTGTAAATCCATAGTAACCAACAACAGTGATAATTAATTCATCTGACCATTTTGTATTTATCCCTATTTGTAACGGTCAGATCACCCTATAAGAATCCTACAGTTAGGATTTGAAAAGACCTCAAGGGTCCAATGTCATTGAAGTTAGTGGAAGTATTTTAGATCTACATCAGCATGAGAGAAGCATTTGGCCTTGGAGTGTACAAAATCCCCATAGTTCTTCTTCCAAATCTTAACAAATTGAATGTGACTTTAAAAGGGGCAGGGGAGGTTTTCCCACCTCATAAACTAGTTTAAATTACTGTTATGTATTAAGTTATTGCTGTTGGATGTCAAACAATGGACACAGTGCAGACATTTACCTAAATGAGGATCTGGCGATAAAGATTCCCCCCTCCCTCCCCCCCAGCTTTTGCTTGTCTCTAGGCAAGAAATCAATTTACAGTAAATTGTATACGAGTTGTATATATTTTGTCAGAAAAATTTGAAAGCAGCTTTATTAGTTTCACAGCTGGGTTTCTTTTCAGTAGATGAAGAAACACAATTGCAAGACTTTCTGAACAACATGTAGACAACCGCAACATCGTTATTCATTCTAATAAGAAATATGGTTTCATAATGCTTCTGAGAAAATTTCACAGACTCTTCAACTCTTGTGGTAGGAAGTCCAAGGTTCCGGGAACACCACCAAATGCCTCAGTTTACATACTTACACAAAATGGCATTATTATTATTATTATTATAAGCATTTGTATAGCACCAGCTGTGTACCTGGCGCTTTACAGAGCAATAAGTTAGACGCAGTCCCTGCCTACGGCTTACAATCTAATAGACACGGAGCGGGGAGACAAGGGATAAATAACATTCAAGTGGATGTGAAGTTAAAAGACAAAATCATTTCTTTCTCACTAGTAATATTAGTGGAGTGAAAAGGAGCCCTAGTTGACTTCTGCAGTTGTTCTCTTCTAGCTCTAAATATGGGGCTAAGCATCTCATTTTTAAAAAACGAGAAGAGAACAATTACAGAAGTCAATTAATAAGAAACAGGCCTCTCATAACAGGAGAATTAATTTTTCCTGCAACTTCTGTTATGCTTTCCACCTCCAGGCTCTAAATAATTTGATCGACAGTTCCTTAATATTCATGTTGTCATATCCCTCTGTTTTTGCCATTATATTGGGCAAAAACTTTCTTTTTCTTTTTGCACTGACTTATCAATAATACAATGTATGTTCTTAACTAATTTATTGCTCATTATGTTAAAATTACAGGTGACATTTGGAGATATATTGTATTCAAAAGGAAAAAACGCAGCTTGTCTGTTGCTCACTTCAGTAATGACTATGACAACAGTCATAGTGTGATGTATATACGTTTGCCCAGACATTCTTTTCACCTTTTTGAGAAGAAATCTAAATTTACACTATTCTTGCAAGTGAAATGCATATACGAAAAAAACAGTTTCATGCTGGGTCTGCTTGTCTTTGCTTAAGAGATGTCAAGGCCCAGGATCAGAACCGGTGCCCTTGAAACCCTAGAAAAAGTAGCCAGTTCAGCAGTACCACTGTTGCCCTCTGGCTTGTGCTCTTGCGCCTGATTATTAGGCCCTGCTCCAGCACACTGGTGGTCTAATGTGACACTCTGCTCACCAGGCCCTGATTGGCTCCTGGTTGGATAAAGACACTTGACATGAAGGCAGAGTAATTTCTAGGTCCACTGTCCGTGTGCCCCTCAAGCATGTTGCCTGTTTGATCCTGCTCATTCCCATTGTCCTCAACTTGCCCATGTACCTGAGTGAAAATAAACGTGCCGGTGGTGAGGCAGCTCCCCAGACCGCTCTGGGGCGAACCACTGCAGGCACCTCCCGTCAGCTGTAAGGCAACTGGCTGTACGCACCATACAGCCAATAAGGGGGTGGGGTGGGCAAGAGGACTGTAGTTATCCCCACCAAACAGCTGAAGTGTGGGTCTGGAGGAGCTCCATTTCCCCCTCCCCCCCTCCACCCAAAGCTGTTTGGCAGACTGGGTGAGTGCGGGATCAGCTGTTCAGTGGCCGAGCTGAGCGCACTCCTCCAGACCCCCCTTCCCGATCGCTTGTTCAGCATGGCTGGGTGAGCGCACTCCTCCAGACCCGATCCATGGACCCCACCTTGCAGCAGGGCTGGGTGGGCCAAACAGATGTGCTGGCCCAGGTGGGCAGGGCTTAGCCCAGGATGCATCTTCTGAGATTTTCTGGAGGACGAGTCCCTTAGCAGCCACCTACCTACCTCAGGGCATATGTGGGCAACATCTGGCAGTGAGGGAACAGACATGCAGGTGAGTCCCAGGCCAACGTGGGCTACTGTCACATTAGTTTTCACCATGCCTGACACTACTTCCCTGCCTACCTAGTTTCAGCCTCATGCTCCCAGCCTTGCTTCGCCCTTTCCCAACAGACTGCCTCGCTGACATAGATCCCTGGCTTGTTTCCTAGATGCTGTCCTATGGTCTTTGATGACTTGGCTTGATTTTCCAGTTTTGACTTCTTGACCTGTACTTGGATAACTCTGTTTGGATCTGACTTGCCTGACTATGATCCTGACTCCTCTGTGATCCAGATCCTGCTACTCTGCGTGGCTCCTGGTCTGCTGTCTGACAACCATTTCTTTATATTAAAATACCCATGAACATAGAATCTACACAACCATTCCTCATACACAGGTCCTTGTGAAAAATATGATGTTGTTGGTCTTGTGGAGTAGATTTTTATCCTAGTCCTTTGGCACTTAAATTGCTTGAATGTGTAAACTAACATGAAATGTCTACTCCAGGCCGGGGTATCAATCTACCCTATGGTAAAATTAATTGGCGTATGTTTCTACCCCAGTAGCTTTTTGGTCACATAAAAAAAAAGCGATTAATGGTAACCGACTTTCCTTTGGGGATATTGGGTATTTTCAAACGTAACGCTACTACGGGCGGCCATGCTAACTCTGGCGTGGCCACCCATGGTGGTGTCACGTCTGCTCCCACCCGCCAGATGTTAACTGCGGGCAAGAGCAGAGTTTACCGCTGACCATGGCAGGGCTAACTCCGGGATGTGCACTGGGCTCCCTGCCAGCGCACATCCCAGAGTTAGCCCAGCCATGGTGCAGGGAAGGCAACCGCAGACCATGGTAGAGTGGGCCATCATGTCTGATGGCCCACTCTACCTAACTCCAGCCATTGGCTTCATAGGCCGCTGCACCTGCCCATCAGGGAGGAGGCAGGGCTGTGCTGAGCGACCCACAGCCACACATCCTCCACCCTTTCCCCATCCCTGGATGCCAGCACATTTGTTTAGCAGCTGGGCTTGATCCTACCCATGATGAGGGCTCTTATTATTATTATTATTATTATTATTAACAAACATTTATATAGCGCCAGCAGTGTACCTGGCACTTTACAAAGTAATAAAATAGACACGGTCCCTGCCCCTAGGGCTTACAATCTGAGAGACAGGAGCTGGGGGAGAGACTTAGGAAGGGGAACAGAGGGAGAGACAAG
>QEPC01013865.1:18356446-18368716 GCA_003113815.1 Sphenodon punctatus
ACAGAGTCAATGTAAGGTTTAAAAGAGAGGTGCGTGTCAAAGATGAAGCCCAAGCTACGGGCTTGGAGAACAGGATGGATGGTGACTCCATCGATGCAGATGGGCAGGTTAGAGGGAGAGGAAGGGGAGGGAGGAAAAATGAGGAGTTCGGTCTTGGCCATGTTGAGCTAGAATGGCCGTCTCTCTTTTCAAATGATGTCTGGCTCTTTGGGCCTCATATGTCCTGACTTGGCAGCACATTGGGTGTAAACAGATGGATGGCAGCTCCACTTCTGCTAGCGCCAGCCTGCTTCACCCCTGGGTTGGCTGGTGCATGAAAAAGGCACCTGCCAGATGTGCAAGCGAAGCAAGCTGTGGCTTCTCCAGGGCAGCCCTGCTGCTGATGCTCCCGGAACAACCTGGAGTGTGCTGGCCAAACTCAGGGCGATGGCTGACTGTGGAGCTGCTGTCCATTTGTTGGGCAGACCCTTGGTGCAGTTCCATGCCTGGCTGTCGCTTGCCCCTTTCAACTCTATGGAGATGTAGGTGTCAGCCTAGCGCATCAGGCAAGTGCCTGCAACTCTATGGTGTGGGGGGAGGAAGGATGCCACGTGGGTTGACCTCAGCCAAGGGAAACTGCCTGTCCATCTGTTGCTGACCCAAGCAGGGCTAGAAGCGGACAGAGACAGGGTGCACCCCAGGAACAGCTCAAGGGCAGCCAGGCAACACGTCCATTTAAAAACACCCACTGAAGCATGTGGTTAAACTTTGCGCAAGTGTTTAAGATTTGCTGATGTCAGTACGCAGACTTCATTCCCATTCTTCTGCATATGCTTCAGCTTAAGTAGATGGTTAGCTTTTGCTGTGTAGTAGTACTTTACTGGATCAGACTGTTTATCTGAGTTGTCAGTTTTGCTCAGTAAAAAATAACCATGGTGGTTTGGATGGCCTCCCTGAAGCACTAAGTCCTGACCTGGCAGTTTTCCTCTGAATAGTTTAAAAGCTCTTTTTCAGTTCATCTGCCCCTTTGATACTCTAGCAAGTCTGTCTGTCCGTCCCCAGGTGGTTCTGTCTGAAGTTCCTACTCCAGTTTCCATACAGCAAGGAAAGCCATGACCTAACTTCTCCCTAAGTTTCCATCTCATAGTAATACATGCACAATCTCTTCTAGGGGGCACTTTCACTTCAGACGCTTCCTACCCAACTCCATTCTCCTCAGGACTTGGTTTCCTAACACTTTTTTCCCCACAGTGTGTTTGTCTGAGGTCTTGTGGCAAAACTTGCTCTCTGCTACCTTTCCCCCCCCCCTCCCCATTAACTGGTTAATCTTTTCAGCTCCTCTATAATCCATTTCTCGGTGCCATCTCAGCCTTGATATTTTTCAACTACAATGATTAACCATGAGGCAGCATGATATTTTTCTGAGAGGTTATACCCTGAGATGTATATTCTTGCTTTCCCCTGGGTGGTCTCCTTTCCAGTTTATGTGCCCTCCCCTCAAGAAGGGGGGAGCTCTCAGTCTTTCAGATGTTTAAAAAAAATGAGTCAAGTTGTTTAGAAGGTTTTGCTAAAGCCCACTACTGCAAAAAAATTTGCCATTAGTGTGGAAAAGAATGGGACTGAGAAAGGGGATAATGATGATGAGTGGCAAAGATATACATATATAATTAACTTTTGTACTAATAAGACAGAGGGGTGTGTGTAGTCTGGTGGTTAGACTGCAGGGCTCAGCAGATAGGTATTCTGGGTTCAAATCCTAACTTGGCCTTGGGTAAGTTGCTGCTTTTCCTCCTCCAATATGGGGCTGATGCCTTGCTGGAAAGGAGATGGACTAGAAGATGCAGCCTCTGCCCTTGAATTGTCCTGGTGAAGGAATTGTGCCAGGTGGCTATCCTGCAGCTGCATGCAGTAGATGGAGCTGCTGATCTGATGATCCTTTGGCCAAAGAATGAATGAAAGGATTACTAAAATGGACTCAAGGTGTACATGGGATCACAGGATTTCCCAGGTGTGCATTTCTCTCTCTCCCTCTCTGAGACAGTGGGTGAAAACAGACATGATGCTAACCACCCTTTACCCACCCTTGGTGGTTATTTATGCATGTTGCAGGGCTGTATTGGTGCCCTATGCAGCCCTGCAACATGCATAAATAACCACCAAGGGTGGTTAAAGGGCGGTTAGCGTCATGTCTGTTTTCACCCAGTGTTGCCAACATCTTACAGGTTCTCATTCCTCAAGTGTGACTTGTGGGAATTAAATTGCAGGGCTGTGACAAGCTGTGACATACGCTGCAGAAAGTACTGCTTGTTGGAGGTTTATTCCTGTCAACGTCAAATAGAAAAGTCTGGCCGTGTCTTCAGTTCAAAACATGTACTGAGAACTAAAGTATCTGCAGAACAACTTCTTTGCCCATGTGGATCAGGAATGAGCTATCTCTGAGTTTGTTAGTACATGAGTGAGTTCATTGTGCAACCAGATCAAGGTAAAAATAGAGATGCGAGAAACTAGATAATACTCAATTTAGCCTTCAGCCCTTAGGTATCTGTATTTTATGCTTATCAAACTGCAAAACAAAAACTCTTTTATGAGCACTACCTCTAAGAGGCTGGCCTTTAGTCATAAATGAAACTTTATGCATTTACTTTCACATTATCCACTTCTGTGGTTTTCATAATAGTTTCTTTACCCAAAAATAATTATGTGAAATGAGTTGGAGTTATACTTCATGATAAAAAATATAGTCGCCATTGGGATCACAATCTTGACTAGACTATTTGTATGCTTAAAAGTGTGCATTTAGGACTTTTACAAGATAAGGCTGAAATATTATCATCTTTTTTAGGGTTTTCTTCACTCCCAAGTTGTTGGTCTCTTTTTATGATGTCCACACAACAGATTAGCTCGACAATTCTGATAACTTTTTTAACTGCTTTGAGAAGTGTTGATGCCCTTTCTCATGCATCTATTCTGTTGTGCAATTTACCCACCACATGTTCTATGGACTCCAATGAAACAGTAACTAGCAGGTATCGTAGCTTTGATCTATGTGGACTTGCTTCTTCGGGGGCTGAATAAAGCCCTTTGTCTCAAGACACAATATCATTATACCCTTTGCTGATATTTCCAGCAGGAATGCTTAGGAATCTCAGATTTGATAAGAAAAGTTAAAATTTAACAGGTTTCCTTTCTTGCATTGGGATGCAACTGCCAGGATTAAAAAAAGGGTGTGACACCTTTGCTGCACGGGGGTCTGTGCCTTCATTTCTCTCCAAACCAGGCACCAACCCAGCTTAATGGGTTTGTTCCCAGTCATCTGCTTGCTGCAGGGCTCCACACAGGGCTTTGCCAACTGTGGCATCAAATGTACACGTTTAAACCAAATCATACAGTTCTAACAATACAGATTCTGTCACACTCTCGTATCCTGTCCTCCAGGGATCATCTACCAGGCATAAGGGTTAGGGACTGATGTTGGTTGGGGGGTTGCGTTGTCGTGGACAGAGGTGAGGGAAGGAGGGTTTTTTTTGGGGGGGGGGAGTTGGGGTAGGGTTTCTGGGGAGGGGAATGGAGTTATTATATATGTTGGGGTTTTTTATTGGTTGTAAACTGCCCTGAGCAGTCACGGGAAGGGTGGCATTTAAATTTGAATGAATGAATAAATCACCCCCAGCTAGGGTTGTCATACCTCCCCTTTAATCCAGGGCGTTTATGAAAAACACATGTTGCAAGGCTGCATTCGAAGCAATGCAGCCCTGCACCATGCATGTTTCATAAGCATCCTAGATTAAAGGCGGTGGGGGGTTGTATCACAACCCTACCCCCAGCCCAGAGGTAGCATCTTCTTCCCACCTAGGTTTCCCTGAGGGACTGGGACATGCTTGCCATGAGCTGGGGCTTTTTATTCTTCCCAGTAGTCAGCTGACTCCCCCCAGCTCAGATGACCATCGTGCTCTCATTCCACTACAGGTGGTGAGGGTTAGCTGGCCAGGAGCAGGGGAGCATAGCCCATTAACCCTTGCAGAGCCACTCACCCTACAACAAGGGGGCAGAAAAGTGAGCTGCTGGAATTACTTGGCACCCAATCTTGAGGGGACTCTCTTTCTGTCTATGGGTGTTTTAAAATGTGCAAGCTTGGGGACAGGGTCTGTGGCTGCTGAGTGGCACAGCTGCGGAGCAGCCACTCAGTTGGAGTGAGTGGGGAAGGATTCTAACGGGCAGGTCCCTGTGTGGCTAGGCTACCGCGGCTGCTGCCTTGCACTCCCCGTGCCACGGGGAAGGGGAAGCCGCAATGGGCTGGCCTTTGAAATTGACGTGTCCTGGCGTGAGCACTGAGGAACCAGACTCCCCAGCGCTCGTGTCCAGTTCCTGTGACAGTTGCAAAGGCCGTGTCTCCCACCCACAGTGCCTCTGAGCGGGAGACCTGTCTGCTGGCCTGAATGGCCATCCCAGTTCATGCAGGCTGGGGATGCCCATTGTCGCAAACTTTTTTGGGCTTGTCCCACACAGCACACTCTGGATTTTTCAGCAGTGCCCCATGAATGGGTGCTGCGTGGCCCATGGGAGCACGCTTCCCCCCTGCACCACCTTCTAATGGGCAGTTGGATGAGTGGTTATTGGGTGGCCAGCCATGCATGGTACCATTTCATCTGAAAACACCCTTGGTTTATTCAGCTGATTTTTCTACTTCTAATTTTATTAATTATTATTATTATTATTATTATTAAACATTTATATAGCGCCAGCAGTGCACCTGGCACTTTACAAAGTAATAAAATAGACACGGTCCCTGCCCCTAGGGCTTACAATCTGAGAGACAGGAGCTGGGGGAGAGACTTAGGAAGGGGAACAGAGGGAGAGACAAGGGGTCTAACATTCATGAAGATGCGAGGTCTCAAGTGCACGTACTTGGCTTGGTTACGATGAGAATGACAGCAGGCAGGTCCATGTTGCAAGGATAAGGGTAAACCGATCGTAGGTATAGGAATAGTGGCTCAGCAGGATAAAGAGTCAGACAGAGCAGAGCGAAAGAGGTGAGTTTTAAGGAGAGATTTGAAGGTATGAAGGGAGGGGGCAAGGCGGATGTGGACAGGGAGGGAGTTCCAGGCATGGGGGGCAGCAAGTGAGAAGGGACGAAGGCGCTTAGGGGAGCAGGGAAGGCGTGGAAGGGTGAGAGAAGGGACAGAGGAGGAGCGAAGTGCACGGGCTGGAGTATGGAGGGCGATAAGTGCAGAGAGGTAGGGGGGAGCAAGGTTGTGAAGAGCTTTATAGGTGAAGACTAGGAGCTTGTGCAGGATTCGTTCAGGAAGGGGAAGCCAGTGAAGCGAAGAGAGGAGGGGCTGCACATGGTCGAAGCGACTGGCGAGGTAGATGACCCTGGCAGCAGAGTTTTGGACAGAGATGAGGGGAGAAAGGTGAGACCGGGGAAGGCCAGTGAGAAGGAGGTTACAGTAATTGAGGCGAGAGATGACCAGAGCATGAACAAGAGTTTTGGCAGACGAGACAGAGAGAAAAGGGCGAATCTTAGCAATGTTATGGAGGGAGAAGCGACAGGATTTAGCAACAGAGTCAATGTAGGGTTTAAAAGAAAGGGCTGAGTCAAAGATGAAGCCTAGGCTACGGGCTTGGGGGACAGGCAGGATGGTGACTCCATCAATAGTTATTGACAGTGAGGAAGGAGAGGAAGGATGAGGGGGGAAGATAAGGAGTTCAGTTTTAGCCATGTTGAGTTTGAGTTGACGTTGAGACATCCAGGTAGAGATGTCAGAGAGACAGTTGATGAGACGAGCTTGAACAGAGGGAGAGAGAGAGGGAGTAGAGAGATAGAGTTGAGTGTCATCAGCATAGAGGTGGTATTGGAAGCCATGGGAGGCAATGAGTTTGCCTAAGGATGAGGTATAGATCGAGAAGAGGAGAGGGCCAAGAACAGAGCCTTGAGGAACACCAACTGAGAGGGGGAAGGAGGAGGAGGTGGAGTTGGAGAGAGACACATTAAAGGAGCGGTCAGAGAGGTAGGAGGAGAACCAGTTTTGGACAGAGCCACAAAAGCCAAGGGAGTGAAGGGAATCCAGCAATTTTAATATGAAATTGCACAATAACGGAGAAAATAGTGTAGTAATTACCATTCACTTTGACTTTCATATGGACTTAAATCCATTCTCAGTTTTTAAGCTGTGTGGCTGCTGCAGAACGTAGAGGTTACGTGGTAGAATTTAGATTCAACATGCTACAGAGCACACAAGGCTTTGCCAGTTTCAGAGGTGGGGGTCAGGAACATTAATTGGATTTTAGCAGATTAGATCTTTTTATTGGGATTCACATTTATTGAACTAGATCAATGAATTGCATTTTCTTAAAAATAAAAAAACCTTACCCAAATTTGAAGATCGTGTCATTTATGGCACTATATATTCACTGCTACATTCTGTTTTCCTGCTAAATAAATGTTTACCTTTTTAGTGGAGATATCTAGGTTTGGTTTTTATAGCTGACTTAGTCCGGATTATGTACATAGGCGTCTCAGTTCTGCACATATTCTGGATGCCAGCACTAGAGGAATCCCTCCCCCCCCAACCATGGCATAATTTCCATCCAACAAAAGCTTTCATAAATAAGAAAGGGAAAGGCCTTCCTGAACAAGCTTCCTCTGCATCCCATCCAAATAGCGAGGAGATGTGGGAAAAAAACCTGACGGGTACTACTCACACAGGCCACTCAGACAGTTGTGCTATTTAGCTGTTTTGGATGAATTTGTAACTTAAAGTGGCCCATATTAATTTTCTAATAAAAAGCCTCGAATGGTAAATGTTCTACCTTTCAATAACACCCACAGTTCAAATGAAAAGTTTTGAATACTACCACTATTAGTCATAGGAAATCCTGTCTAAATGGCCAAAGCTGAAGTTAGACCTTCCCCTAGACCATGCCATAGAAGGGATTTTCAGGAAAATGTTCTACAGCAATGAGATACTCTGCTGGCTTTAACCCCTTCTGGGTAGCTATTGGTGAGTTTTGTTTCCTTTACCAGACCAAAATTGCATGGGAAATATACCTCTAGTCTCTCTATCTTTTACACAATATACCAACAGAGCATGTAGATCAGCAGTATAATGTGGCCCCCAAATATACCGCTAGCATTTGTATCTATTACACAATATATCAACAGAGCAGCTGTATAATGTGGCCCCCAAAGGAGATCTTTTTTTAAAAAGAAGAGGGGGGGAAAAGATAAGGAGCAGCTTGGCATCTGAATTGTATAGGCTAGAGGTGGGGAACCCGGGGCCCAGGGGCCAAATGCACACTATGGCTAGTTTTTTATGTGACCCCTTTCCAGTTCCTGGATCTGACCCCTGGATCCAGTTCCTGACCATAAGCGCTAAAAACCTGAGCTTGGGGTAAGGGAGCAGAGATGAAAGGGACAGATACCTGATCTAGATCCTCACCTTCCTGAGCACACCCCTTAACTACCCCCACTCACAACATCTATGCGGCCTTGGAGTCTGGACTCATTTTCAAAAGCGGCCCCTGGGAGGGAAAATGCTATAGGCTTTCAGTGGGGTTTAGACACCTACCTGTTATCTGTTCTTTTGGAAATATTTATATGTGATGAAGTAGCCTTTTAAATTTCTAGTGTATGAAAGTGGAAACCAGATATGCCAGTACTCTAATTTGGGATGGGGCCAAGTAATAATATATTACCTCCAAATTTCCTCTATAAGCAGCAGATGTACAGATAAATCTTATTTTATTTTTTTTCAAAACTATTTCTTAGTACAAAGTGCAGCAGGAAACTATCCGCATCACAAAAGCCAGCAGCACAACTGATACTAAACGTAACACTTGGACAGTCTCAGCAGAGAGGTTGAGGGCTGAGTAGAGGGGCTGAAGGTCCATTCATGCAACACGTTTCCCCCTTGTAAACTCGCCATGTGTTCCTTATTCTGTGTTTATTAACTGGTAGCAATGTATTCACACAACTGCTGATTCCCCTGCGTTTCGCTATTCCCCTCTGTACGTTCCTGTGTTATTTCCTCCATGCCCTTTGCATTGTGGGAAATACCCCAGGGAAGTAAGCAGAGAGAAGAACCAAAATGCAGGGAATCAGCAGTTGTATGAATGCATTGCTACTGGACAAGTTAAACAGACTAAGGGACAAGCGGTGAGTTTGCTGTGGGGAGAGGAATTGCGGGAACGAACCCACGGTACCGGAGAATTGTAGTTATATCTCGAGACTCTTCCTAGCAGCTTGTACAACACCCAGCACATTTTGGAAGCTGTATAAATAATTAATAATTGCAGTTCTACATGCTAGACAGCACTGTTCCATTTGTAACAGAGAAAGGGAATTCTTAAATTAAAGGAGATGTTCAAAAAAATGTTTTATAGAGGTCAGCTGATAGTATCAGTTAGGCCGGACAGGAGAAGTGTAGCTTAGCCAAAAACTTGCAGAGGGTGCTGGAGAATAGTGGGGGGGAGGAAAGCACTGGAGGAATGGCTAGAGCACTGGGATGAGCCCCGCCCCCAGACTTACCATGTCTACAGCAAGTGCAGCAGCTGCAAGTCCCAGTGACCAGAACAACTCCCCCATATGGCCCATGCTTGGTGACTGCTGTGTGGAAAGGTGAAGCCCTGCTCCTTCCCACATGGACCCAGGAGCAGCGTGTGGCCATCGGACCGGGGAAGGGAGGGGAAATAACATCCCCTCCCCTCCCTCTCAGCTGCCAAAAGTTTAGTGGGGATATAGGGCTGTTGCTGTTCTTCATTCCCCTAAATTTGTGCAGGTATGTCCCTGTGCACCCCCACTATAGTTGCATTATGATTAGTTATTAAGAATTTATATAGCACAGGCAATGTGCCTGGTGCTTTACATTCATTAACAACATCCATGTTAGATTAGATGGGCCTATCCCATCTTGAGCATTGTGGCTGGAGGGAATTAATTACTAAATTCCTAACCCACCTCTGACAGATGTGTGTCTGCTCTAACTTGGAAAATCTCCAGTAAGAACAACCTCCCTTGGTAACTTGTCGCACTGGCTAACTTCTTGCAGTTAACACTTTCTGAGGACTTGATCCAACATCAGCATGTGTCTTGTAATTGGCTTTGGATGAAGCCCTAAACCTTTTCACCTGTTTTGTTGTTCTCTGAACACTTTTCCTGGTTTTTTCTCTCTCCCTGGATAGAGCATCAGCGCACAACTAGGCCCAAATAGTAATTAGGCTAACTTAAACCCATCCTCATGGAAGGACTGATTTGCACTAAAATGACACAGACTGGCCCCCTACATAAAATTGAGTTTTAACCATTTGTGGCCTATTAACACAAAACCCTAAATTGCTCCTGAAAAGGAGCACTCGTCGAATATCCTCCCCAGCTCTAGCCCATCCTGTGAGCTCCTGGGTGTCGTAATCCCTGATGCCATGGCTTTCACCTTCACCCAAAGCCTTTCCCTGGTGGTCTTTCTGCAGCCCATTAAATGGCTCCTCTGGTCTTCTCCAGGCTTCTAACTTGAAATGACGGCTTCACTGGATGTGTCTTACATGGAACCAAATGGCACAACCACCACGGCTGTGAGTGTTACACTCGCCCGCGGCCTGCGAGTGCCAGAGCTAACAAATGGGTGTTGGAGGGTGAGGGGAAGGGGTTGCAGGAGCTGACGCATGTGCTGTTCAGTGATGAAGTAACAGAAATGGCTGCGGGCACTATGGCCAACGGGGCTCCCCCTAACATGGGGCCTTTTTACATGGGCCGTGGTGTGGGGGGGTCCGTGTGCACCGTGGTTCACGTGCACTGTGGTGGGAGGGTGTAGATGGGTACACCCCTACCCCCCACACATCCCCATGCACCAAGGCACCTCTGTTTTTTCTGGTGCCTCCGTGCATGGGGATTTGTGTGTGCGGGAGCGTGCGCACCCACCCCTGTGGGATTTACATGGACCGCACTCACACATGAACACCCAGATTTCTGGGTATTCATGTGTGGGTGCCGCCTGTGTAAAAAGGGCCATGGTGGTGCCTGTTTTTCCTGGTGGGATTAGGTGGAGGACCAGAGAGTTTTCTCCCCCCACCCCCCAAGCCGGCACTCCATTCAGTGCTACTGCCAGCCACTCCATCGCTCTTGTCCCCACCCCCAGAGGGGGTACTCCATTAAGTACCGCTGCTCTGCCACTCAGCTTCTCCCCTCCCTTTGGCCAGTGCTCCATTCAGCAGTGCCACCGCTCTGCCCCCTTCGCCAACAAACGGCACGGCAACAGTGGGCGTGCATTGGTGCACATTAGCCAGGATTAGTCTGCACAGCATTCCTTGCATTCCCTGGAAGGATGCCATGTGTGGGCAAGGCTGGCCTTAAGAGGCCATGGTCTGGGCCCCTCAGTCAGAGGAGGCCACAGAGGGAAACCCATCCTGGTCGCTTCAGGTCCACTGCTCCTAAAGCCCTGGGATGGGCTATGTCTGTGGGACCCTCTACCTGCCTCTGACTCTCAGTCCCCTCTTTTGTTGCATTTTATCTTTGTTCTGGGTCCTGCATATTCTACGTCTGGCCGTGTACGCGCTGTGAGCACTCCATGGACAGCATGTGTGCAGGTAACTCGCACACCTAATAAATGGCCGGATGAACACACTCGTGGGTGGCTATTGTGCCATTTGTTTTCATCCTCTCTCACACCCCCTACCTTAAGAAAGTAGCAACAGCCGTCATGGCTGCTCCTGGTTGGGGTGGGGCAGAGACCGTATTCCCCAGTCTCGCCAACCTGGTACATGTCCCTTTTTATGTATATTTTAAGAAATAAAATAAAGAAGCCTCCACACACCCCATTCTCCCTTTAACGTGCAGCTCCCACTGAAATCAGACACAGCTTAGGAAGTTCAAACTTGTGTTATTGACCAAGAGAACTTTGGCTAGGACATTATCCCCTGAATAGCGCTGTGGAATTTTTAATCTCTGCCTGGACAGCCACCAGAAGAAAGGTCAGTTTAATATCTCCTCTGAAGGTCATCACCTTTACCCATGCCCATTCCTATACACGACCAACGCTGCACTGCACTTTGTGCAGTGTTTAGGGAACGAAACTGTAGAAATCGAACCTAGACCAGCTACTGTCTGAATCACTGGCAGAAGTGATACCCTATGAGCCTTACAACAAGCTGTCATCTCACTTTTAGGAATTGTAAAGATGTTTAGAATCTGTGCCTCACACCGCAAATACACGCAAACAAGGGACGGAGTACAAGGAGCCTTCTTTCTTCTCATTTTCCTGTTCACCTGTAGTGCCAGATAGGAATTTCCATTCAATTCGCTGGGGATGGGATGTAGGTCTCGGCACAACTTTTGCCACAGAGACCGGAGATGGGAGGACAGACTGCAGCCTCTGAAAGGACAGCACTGCGACCCTGCTCCTGGATCAGTACACCTCCCAGTACATCTTAAGCTAGGCAGCCACTCAAAGCCAGAATGTATCCCTTAAAAGGATACATGTGGAGAATCTGCCAAAAAATACACAGCTCCCAATACTATAAGGAGCTGACTTACTGAGTCAGACCAATGGTCCATCTTAGCCCAGTATTGTCACAACAGAAGGGTTTCAAATCCAGCTCTCCAGGGTTTCCAGCAGAGGCCTCATGCTGCTTGAGTCCCTCCAGAATCACTGGCAGAAGCTTCACCTAGGTGTGCTACCGTCTACTGGAGATCTTGGAGATTGAACTTGGGACCTTATAAATGCAAAGCATGCAGTCTACCACCTGAGCCATGGCCCCACTCCCGGCAGGGAGAGCACCTGAGGAGAGACAGTAGACTTCATGAAGGCAATGCCATCTTCATCTGACTTAAATGTTGCCTTTTTGAGCCCAAGCCACAGTTTTCCCAAAAGCTTCAATTTGACCCCATCTCCCAGATAAACAGACTTACTCGTAGTAAACACCTTATCCAACCAAAATGACAGCTGCTTTCAGACAACCCAGCCTGTCCACACTAGATCAGTCTGGTGAAAGATTGCAACCCTGTGGGCTGTGGTGCCAGGGGACTTCAGAATAGGGGCCAAACTGGAACAGACTGTATAGTCCTTGACTGGTTCTCCTCCTACCTCTCTGACCACTCCTTTAATGTCTCCCTCCCTGAGTTGACCTCCCCCTCCCTTCCCTTCTGTTGGGGTCCCCCAAGGTTCTGTCCTTGGCCCTCTCCTCTTCTCTATCTACACCCTGTCCTGTGGCAAAATTATTGCCTCCCACGGATTCCAATACCATCTCTACGCTGATGACACCCAACTCTCTCTCTCTACCCCCTCTCTCTCTTCATCTATC
>QEPC01013865.1:18369560-18382258 GCA_003113815.1 Sphenodon punctatus
CAAGCCAAGCACACGCACCTGAGACTTCGCATCTGCTTGAATGTTTGTTTGTCTTCTCCCCTGTCTCTCCCACTGTCCCCTCTCCTTGTCTCCCCCCCCCTTTTTTGTCTTTTAGATTGTAAGCCACAGGCAGGGACCATGTCTAATTCTATGTTCTGTACAGCACCAGGTCACATGACTGGTGCTATATAAATGTTTATAATAATAATAATAATAGTGGAGGTGGTGTAGCAGTGTCTCTGCCATAAGTAGAAACAAAAAGTAACAGCACTATTCTAAACGGCGCACTTTGCTACTGCTGCTCTGAGATCTCTTCTAAGCAGGAGGAATCTGTTTTTGTTTTGAGACCACAGCATAGAAGAGGCTAATGCTTGAGGAGAGGAGTAAAAATTAATCCAGTTATCACTGTGAAAAACAGCATTGTGTTTAAATAGGATTTCAAATACAACTACAGCCTTGGACCCTGCATGTTCACTCACATCATGCTTAGACAGGTCAAGGGTGGAGAACCTCAGGCCAGGAGCCCAAACTCAGCCTATGGCGAATTTTATTTGACCCCTTTAAAGTTCTTGAATCTGTACCATGGATCCAGTTCCTACCCCAATCACTGAGAGCCTGAGTTCAGGGTAAGACATGGGGGGCATGCCCACAAGGATGGGGGACAACTACAAGCCCATAGTATAGAACTGTGATCTGGACCTTCCTTTTCCTAAGATCACCCCTTAAGCACCTTACCCTCCACTTCTATTTAGCCCCCAGAGCTGGTAGTATTCTTCAAAGTGGCCTGGGAGGGAAAAGGTTTCCTACCTCCAAGCTAGGTGGCTATTAAAAATTCCACCCCACTATTCAGGGGATAATGTTTTTATCCAAATACCAACCCTCGGCAGAAACTGTGGCACAAGACACTAAGCAAAATATCTGGTTGAGCTAGGCTGACTGCTTTGGTTCTCGATTCTAGGCTATCCGTTCATTGCCAGGGATAGGAAGTGAGCCATGAAGACAACAGGATTTTGTTATTAGACTTTTCTCCCCTAAAGGATATCATGCCTGTCGTTTCAGTTTAGTTAAAGACAGAACACAGGGTCAACATCCTCTTGTTGAGAACCTGCATTAAAATCGGCTGGCCTGGACTGCTGTCCTCCATCCCTTTTTAGGCAGTTAGGGACATTTCTTGTTAGGAGGTGTGGACCTCAAAGCATCTAAGGTCTGTAGGCAAAAGTCAATGGGAGGAGGCCTTCCATTGAC
Organism: Sphenodon punctatus; assembly: GCA_003113815.1. NCBI lineage: Eukaryota > Metazoa > Chordata > Lepidosauria > Sphenodontia > Sphenodontidae > Sphenodon > Sphenodon punctatus. The sequence goes on from QEPC01013865.1 coordinate 18,370,806, forward strand.
TTTAATGAACTTTGAATGAGACTTGAACTGCTCAGTGAAAGTATGTCCACTATAATCGTTTTAGGGTTAGCATGGACTTGATTCCTGCAATTTAGCACAGCAAAATAATTCTAAGGTAAGGTTCAAAACATAGACATACCGGTGAAATCTTTTGTACTTTGCTACAGAGACTTATGAAACCAAACATTATGTCTGATAATGCTTTATCAGACATTATCAAGCACTGAGGAAGTGCTTCTGAACTGGAGCATGGCATGGGCTTATAAGAACATAAGAAATGCCATACTGAGTCAGACCAATGGTTCATCAAGCCCAGCATCCTGTCTCTGACAGTGACCGCATGGGAGAAGTACCAACTGTCACAATGAGCAATCCATTCCTTGCTGATCGCTCTCTGCTTCCGAGAGTAGGAAGTTCCCATCTTGTAATCTACTTGGCTAATGGCCATTAATGGACCTATTCTTCAAGCACTTATCCATTCCTTTTTTAAACCTTGCCATATTACTGGCCCTGACAACCTCCTCTGGCAACAAATTCCATAATTTAACTGTGTGTTGAGTGAGTGTCTTTTGTTTTAAATCTGCCACCAGTTAGTTTCATGGAGTGTCCCCTAGTTCTAGTGCTTCTTGAGAGGGTAAATAAACGTTCCCTATCTACTCGTTCCACACCACTCAAGCTTTTATAAACCTCTATCATAGCCACCTTTCAGTCTTCTATTCTCCAAGCCCTAATGTATCAAGCCTCTCTTCATACGGAAGACATTCCAAACCCTTGATTATTTTTGTTGCCCTTCTCTGCACCTTTTCAAGTTCTGCTATATCTTTTTTGAGATGGGGTGACCAGAATTGCACACAGCACTCAAGGTGCGGTCACACCATCAATTTATATAGGGGCATTATGGTATTTTCAGTTTTATTCTCTATCCCCTTCTGAATCATTCCTTACATTCTGTTTTCTTTTTTGACGGCTGCCGCACATTAAGCTGAGGATTTCAATGTACTGCCCACAATGACAATTCACAATGACTTATGAATTGCATCTACGCATTTCTGCTACTAGTGAAAATGCCCTAAGGAAGGTGAGTGTGTGTTAGTGCTGACAAAAGAGCAGGTGGTGATAATTTTGAAAGGATTGCACCCGGGCCAGCAGTAGAGAATTTTATTTATTTATTTTATTTATTTTACAAATTTCTACCCTGCCCCTCCTGCCATGCAGCTCGGAGCGGCTTCCAAACATTAAATACAATAAAATCACTTTAAAATTGTCATAAATATTATAAAATATTAAAACAGGGCTAAGATACAGTCTAAAAACCAAAAATCAAAAATAGGTGGGGGAACTAAACCCCCCCTCCTACTCACCCTCCCTCCCAAAGGCCTGGGCGAACAGCCAGAGAAGGTACAGACACCAGATTATTTAAAGGACAATTCCTACCAGGTAGTACCTGTGGCAGCCTAAAGACTCTGAGGTATGAGGGTTACCAGATATACAATTTTTTACCGACTATTTATTGATTGATTTTTGTTGTATTTCTGACCTGCCCCTCTTGCCAAAGGCAAGTTGGGGCAGCGAACAATATAAACGAAAGAACAACAATATAAAACAATATAAATATACATATTAAAACAACAACAATCTAACATAGGGTGATTTCAGACGAGACGGGGCGGCATTCACCCCGTCCCGGAATCACCCAAATGATGCCCCGCCGGGATCACTCCGGCACGTCCAACAAATGTGCCGACAGAGAATCGGGGAGGGGGCGGGGCTGCGCGGCACAACGTGCGGACGCATGGCCCTGCCCCGTCTCCCCATGATCCCCCGCCGCCTGCCCTCTGGGAAGATGGGCGGGCGCCCGCCCAATTTGACCACGGCCCGGAATCCCACCAGGGACGTTACTTTTTGTTGGTTCCCACCGGGGATCTCTGACCATGCTTGCGGCGATTGTCCGGTGGGAAGCCCCGGAAGCGTGGTTGAAATTGACCCCATGTGGGAATCGACTGTGGTGAACATCTGGCAGCCACCTAACAGACGTTCAAGGCGCTTTGGCCCCGTGTGGGTATTGACCGTGGTTCACTGTGATCTCGTCACGTCTGAAAATACCCATAGTCTACAGCTAAGCAAGTACCCACCCATCCCAACTAACACCCCCCTGCCCCCACCTCCACCCCACCAAATGCCTGGCAAAATAATGAAGTTTTGCATTTATTTAATGTAATTATTTATTTATTTATTTATTTTACAATTTTATACCCCGCTCCTTCTGCAGAGCAGCTCAGGGCAGCTTACATTGCCGCTGGAAAGTGAGGAGATCCAGGCTAAGGTGGACCTCCACCAGAGGCGCATTCCACAGTGACAGTGCAGTCACTGAGAATGCCTGCCTAGCCATATGGACCCACCAATAACTCGGCACCTCCAGGAGGGCACTCCCGGACAACTGCAGGGGCCACTCAGGAACCATGGGAATGAGGCGCTCCTTCAGATAAGCGGGACCCAGGCTCTGTAGGGCTTTAAAGGTTAAAACCAACACCATGAATTGGGCCTGGAAGACAATAGGCAGCCAGTGCAATGCCTGGAGCACTGGATGAATGTGCCCCCTGTGGCCCGTCCCAGTTAACCGGCCCATTGGCCCCAATGCAGACCTGCAACATGTATTTTTCATAAGTGGCTGGTAAATATGTGCATATTTGGCAACCCTATGAGGTGTATAAGATCATAAGAAGTGCCATATTGAGTCAGACCAATAGTCCACCGAGTCCAGCACCTGTCCCCGACAGTGGCCAATCTCAGTTGCTTAATGTACCCAACAGGTCACAGTGGGGTGATTTATTCCCTGCTGTTCACTCCCAGCTCCTGACAGTAGGAGGTTACATTTCCCCAAACGTACCTGGCTCATAGCTGCTAATGGATCTATCCTCCAAAAACTTGTCCAATCCTTTCTTAAACCCAGCTAGATTGGCCTTGACCATGTCTCAGTTGGAGGGGGAATGGTGCAAAGTGAGGAGCAGACCTGGGAAGCAAAATACTTCCAAGTCTGAGGTTTCCTGAGGGTCTCTTGGAAGCGAGCAAGGCTGTAAACCCAGGTGCCAAACACCTCCCACCCACCCCCACAAAATGCAGGTGGGACTTCTTCCTTTCCATTTAAAGGAGACTCTGTTATAAGCTCAAGCATCTATGGTGGTGCATGCAGGCTGTCCGTAAAGGGGAGGTTGGAGGGCAGATTTTCAGACAACCCTGCCTGTCCACACTGGAACAGTTGGGTGCAGGCTTTGGAGCCAGGGGACTTCAGAATCAGTGCCTAACCATAACAGACTTATAGAGGAGCAGCGGTGTTTGAGCTATTTTCCCCCACATGTAAGTACTTTGGCACCCCTCTAGAAATGTCTCTCTCAGAAAGCTTCATGCTCACTCGCTTCGGTGACTGTAAGTATTTACTGAAATTAGGTAAAATCTTGGCCACACTGAAATCAAAGGGAGCTCGGCCAGCGACTTCAGTGGAATCAGGATTTCGCTCTCTGTCACAGCAGATTGGCTGCAAAGCTTTGTATCACAGTGAACATCATCATCTGCCATGTTTATAATCGTAGGGTTTTACCTAGTTCATGTGAAAAAAAACCTTTTAAAATATTCTGAAGAAAGCCTGTTTAGGAATAGTATATTCACGAGGCAGCAAAGTGGACAAAGAAGCCAACAACAAGACAGACGGCAACATATTTTGCTGTGAAAGTCTTTTCCACACCCCCTTTTCAGGACTTTGGATAGGTCCATGCCGGTTCCAGTCACTTGCTTGTTGATCAAATTAACCTGAAGTGCTAGGCTATTGACCCAAATTTCAATAGTGGCCTTCCAGCTCTGCCATTATCCAATGTATTAATAGTACAGTACTATTAACAAAGCATTTAAAACGAGATTCTTATTATGAGGAAACTTAAGCTTGCAGCTAGCATTGTTTCCTGTTTTTGTGTGCAAATGGAAGCTATGCTCTCTGCATGGGAGTCGGGCTAATGTTGTAAGCACACAGATCCAGAAATGAAATTAGAACAAGACAATTTGTTGTGGATTTTGTTCTATTTAAACATAAAAGACGTATCTCTTTTATACAACCATTAGCTAGTCAGAAGAATCATCATATCATTTCAATAGGACCCATTAGCTTCCATGTTCTTGCATTTTTAAACTAAAAGAATTAGAATTTTCAAACAGGGTGCCTGGAGAGTCATTGGCTGTATATTTTGCTACAGACTCTGTGTATGATCCTGGACAAGTCAGTTAGTCTTTTAGTGGCATAGGTTCCCCATCTGTAAAACAGGGATAATACTTTATCATGTCATAGGAGTACTGTGAGGATAAATGAATGTATTTGAAGTACTTGAGCTCCATAGAAAACTCTACTTTCAAAGGGTAGTGATTGCAGCATATCCCATCTTCTCTGGAGTTTGTCTTTTGTTTCCTTACAACAGCAGTGGGAAACCTCAGGTCCAGGGGCCAAATGCAGACCATGGCTAATTTTGTGTGGTCCCTTTCCAGTTCCTGGATCTGGCCCCTGGATCCAATTCCTACCCCAAGCATTGAAAAACTGAGCTCGAGCCAAGGGAGAAGAGATGAGGGCATAGACACAAGGATAGGGGGTCCATGGTACAGACTTGTGGTCTAGCCTCTTACCGAGCACACTCCTTAAGCACCCCTGCCACAACTTCTATGTGCCCCTCAGAGCTTATACTAATTTTCAGAGTGGCTCCTAGAAAGGAATCTCATTTATTGTTACTTTGAGAACAAAATGTACTTTATTTACAAGACCACATAAAGTGCATATATTTATTAGTTTTTCCCTTTTTATAATGGCAAAATGGGATTCTTTTGGATTGAAAGCTACACAGTAATTGTGATCAGTGCTCCATTGTGGCTTACTTTTCACTATAGCTCCAATCTCAGTTGATATCTGTGTGTCACAGACACGTTGCTCTGATTAGAATGTGCGCTGCCGCCTGGACATTTCTGTGCAGCCTGCACTCTTTGAAACCATGCCTTTTTCTGACTTCACTTCCTGAATCCTCTGAGAGCACTTGCAGCCAAACACAGTAAGTGTTCACAGTGCTGTTATTTGCAAAGTATTCCCAGCTGTACTCACACGGGACAACAAAAAGAGTTCCTCTCTTAGTGTCAAAAAGCACTGTTTGTCCCTTTATAGGAACAAGATGTTAAGACTGCACTGGGCAATATTTACTCAATTTAAGAATATCGTTGATTTACAGAATAAAGGCATGCATGCCTATCTCTGATTGTTCAGTGCTGAGTACATTACTTGTGCTATATAAATACTTATAATGATGATATTGCCATTAAGTTTCTGCCTGTTGATCAAACTGACATAGGAAGACTGGTTTGAGTCTAACTATATTTAAGCAAATTAGTGAAGGAATAAAAATGACAGCCTGAGAGACTGATACAGATACAGGGCAGGAAGATGAAGCTAATACCCACTTGTTGCTCTGACTTTGTATCTCAGTGCTGTTCTCAAAACCAGGGAGAGAATACAATATACATAATCCTCTCCCACCCCACCCCCCACCTCCCTTTGAGACTGCCAGTCAGTGCTGATTCCGATGGCGGATTCTGTGATGTGGATAGTTATGTCCTGGCAATTAGACCAAGACCAGCAATGCATGTCACATAAGCTGTTCAATACGTGTCAGTCATAACTACTTTCCCTATGTTATTAAAAAAAGACACTATGGTACACATGCAAATAGTGAAGGTGGGGCAGCATGTTGCTCCGTTTATTAATATTTTAGAACTATTTTTATTGAAGTCAGAAATCTTTGAGTCCGACCTCTTCTGTAGCAGAACAATGCCTCTACCTTTGCAGGTAATCTCCCTGCCCTGCTTACTTTACTAGTTGGTACTTGCTAAGTTCCTGCAAAGCCCCACCCAGCAATGCTGTGTGTTATTCATCTCCTGACTGTTTCTACATATGGTCAAAATCAACTTACCTTCCGGGTTGCTGATGTAAGCACAATTTACCTCTGGTAAAGTTCAGTATCCTCCCAGTAACCCTTTGTTTGGTAACCGTTGTTCCAGTTTGACACATCTGATAGTAGCAGTCAACCCCTAAGTTTCACAATTTGCCCCCCAATATGTCTTATGAATGGAAAACAACATGCTGTAGTGTCTTCTCAACTTTAAAACAATCCATCATATAACTCACACTCCAGAGGCTAGAAGATAGTCAACGGATCCCCTTTCCAAAGAAATATCTGTGTATAGACTACTTTAAAAGGAAACATTCTGAATTAAGTAGCTGGGGAAAGTTTCTGGGAATCAAAATATTGCTTAAGGCTTAGCTTTGCTGCAGTTATAATAGAGTTTTGTCATGAAATGTTCTCAAGTAAAACTACTGTCTCCGTTAGTGTTGTACCCACTTCTTTAACTTAAAAAGGTAATAATTTGTTACAAGAACTAGGTTTCTAATTGTACCTTGTATGGGATTAGATGTCTTCAAAACACTCCAGCACATATCTATAAACCAGATAGTTAAAGTGGGCTAAAAGATCACAAAATAGAAAAGTTACATTGATATTTGCCCTCCTCCCCCAAAATGCTACATGTTTATTTCAGGAGGAGAGTGCAGTGATTGACCTAGTCAAATTGCTTATGCTTTTGTTCCTTTTTAGTGTGCAATGAAGTGACAAGAAAGCTGTTGTCAGAATAAGGTCTTTTTCTTTGTCTTTATACCTTACTTTAAAGTCATGCCTCAGTTTCCAAGTATACCAACATGTTCCCCAATAAGCTAATTTTTCATAGTGATAACTAAGTTTTCACCGACCAATACATCCAAAAAGGGAAAGGAATGGAAGCTATGGAAAGAAAGGATTATAGAATGATTTTATTGTGACAACAGCACTGTCATAAGTATTCATGAACAGAGACCACCTCTTATCTAGGAATAGACGGTAACAAAGGTGAAGACTCTTATTTAAGAACTACATCTCTTTGTAAAGCTGCCCTCCATAAATGAGGACAGTATTTTTATATATAAACCATCTAATGTTAATCGGCCAGTTACATTTGAGACTGTTACAGCACATGGGGCATTTTAGTATGAAAGCAAACCCATCCCCCCACCCCAGGCCCCTCCCTTGCTTAAACTTTGAAACCTGCTGTTCAGACTAAGTTATGGTAAGCTACCCAGTCTGCCTTACAGGGAACAGTAAGTTGCATAGATTATATCTGTTTATATTACAGGTTAGCACTGATATTTCCATTTCTAAACGGTTTCCAAGAGATACCAGGTTGCTGCAGAGTAAGATTAACAAAAGACTCTTTAACATCTAGAGCTCAGCGGATAAGGGTAGATTCCTCACTTAATACTAGAAAAAAAGTGGGTTGTGAGTGCATTTTTAATACCTTTATTATATTTTCTTAAATATCATAGAACCTTCCTGGAATTTTTTTCAGAAACAAACATAAAAAAATTATATACTTTATTACAAATGGTAAACTCCGAGTGCTCAAAAAAAAAAAAAATCCTCTTATTTACAAACATCCTGGGCAGAGCCCAGGCAAGCAACATAAAAATAACTTACAAAGTCATGAAGTAGTTTATTGACATAATCAGCTTTCATTTAAAAAAAATAGATATCTACATACACAATGTACTGGAAGGCAGGCACTATAGTTCTTTTATCAGCCTTGCCCCAAACCTCCCTCCCTTCTTAAAAACAAAACAAAAACAGTACTACAGAAAGCAATCTACAGTCTCTATTGCAGTTTAACCTTTAATACTGAATGATCATCGAATGTTAGGTCCATGCAGGTCTTGGTCAATGTTAAAAAAAACAAAGATCAGAGCAGGAACAGCACTTCTGGGAGCAGTGCTCCTGGCTGCTTTGCCACTAACTCAAAACTGAAGGCATGCCAGTCTTTCCACACATGCGCTCTGGAGGGCGCAAGCAGGAATCAACGCCTCTCAGCCTTTTTGCCATTAGCTTTGTGTGTCAGACACTTGGGATTTTTTTTATTTTTTGCCCTACCGCAACATCAGTTCTTTCTGTCCCCAGTCTCTCAAAACGTTTGTAACTGTTGTGTTAGCATTAGCTGGCACCCACTGTTGACATGGTTCATGACCTTCTGCTTAAGCTGTGCAACCTGTTCTCTGAGCATGTTGGCAGTGGATGCCAGTTCTGAGTTCTGGGCTTTCAAAGTTTTCACTTTGTCTTCCAGCCTGGCAATCCTTTCCAACTTCCTTTTCCGGCACTTGGAGGCTGCGATTCGGTTTCTCATGCGCTTCCTCTCAGCCTTGATCCTCTCCTGTGACTCCATATCGATGGGGGACAGAGGAGGAGTCTCCCCTGGCATTTCTGGCACAGTCTGAGGCTCTTCTTTCAGAGCTTGGAGCCGGGGATGCTTCACTGGCATCTGGGGGTTAAGATGATGCTGAGGTGGGTAGCCCATGCTGTTTGCATTGTAGCTGGGGGCTGTGGGGAGTGTATTGGGGTTGAAGTTGCTGAGATTGGCATACACTGGAGGCTCGCTGTGCAAGTTAGCGTTGAAGCCATTGGTGCCAGCCATAGAGGAAACAGGTGCCATGCCTGTGTTAACAGGTTGGGCAGCCGACGTAACACTGGGCATGGTATTCTGGTTGTGCAGCTCTGCAAGTGCCCTCACGAAGCCTTCAGCAAACCCCTCTTGCTCATCAGTAACATTTTTGGGACAGAGGAACTGGGTGGGGGTTGGGGTGGTGGTGATCAGCCCATTGCTGGACTGGATGATGAGCCTTTCGAGTTCAGGAGATGCCAGTTTGAGGAGCCCCACATCTGGGGAGGTGAGAATATCAGCATTTTTGTTTCTCAGGTGGGGCTTGAGGCTGCTTGCAGGGTCAGCCAGATTGAGCGTCATATTCTGCTTCAGGACTTTAGGGTTATTATATCCATAAGCACCACTTTCTGGCTGTACAAAAGTAGCATTTAGGGCATCATCATAGAATGTAGGTTCCATCTTTGCGGTCATAGAATATAGTTCACAAGTTTGTACTTTACAGTCACGAGAAAGGAGAAAGGGAAATTTAACTTTCACTGTTCAGGTCCAGTTTTTTGTTTAAGTTCAATGCAATTATTTACGTTCACTCTTTTTCAACAATGAAAAAGCCTTCCAGAAAACAAAGCAATCGTTTTTTGGAATCAAAGTCTTACTTTTTTGCCACAACGCATTGGCTTTGACTCTCCCTTGTTCTTCATGGGAGGAGGACGGTCAACTCTGTCTCAAGAGCCCCTTTCCCAGATTAAAAAGAGTCCGCATGAAGATAAGTCCCAGCAAAGTCTTGGATTCAGGAAACTCCTCTGGAGGGATCGGCGACTTCTGTCTGTTTTGACGAAGTTCAGGAAAAACAGCAGAAGAAACCCAGTAAAAGTTAGGTTTGGTGTTTTTTTTAAACTCCTTAAGTGCTCGGTCGGGAGGCTCACCCCCTCCCTGGGGGAAGTCGGCAATGAACCCCTTGCTAAAACTCTTCTCCTCCCACCCCCTTGTGCGCTTCTGGGGAGCGAGCTTCAGAAAGCGAGGAGGCACTTGTGCGAGTCTTTCCCCCCCTCCTCGCTGTCAAGTGGCTCTGATTTGAAGTTCACTCCGGGGAGAGGGGGGGGGACGCAGGCACCCGCAGGCAGCAGAAGTTGCCCCAAGTACTTTTCTGCTTGTGACAGTCGGGATCTCCGCTTCCCAGCTTCACCCCCTGGTGCAGGGATCGCGGCAGGAAAAAGTTAGCCAGACACTTGTTTGAAGTAGTCGGGCTGCGCTGGAAGTTGGGAGAGAAGTCAGAGCCCGATGATCATCAGCGCCTGGTCGATTCGCTCTTTCTCTTGCAATGCAGGGCTCCAGCAATCACGGCTCTCTTTGGGAAGCCGGTGGCTCCAGTGTCTCAGCGCTGGCTGGCCCGGTGCGTGCTGCTCGGGGGGGGCAGTGGCGTCTCTTGCACACTCAGTCCCACTCTGAGCCCTTTCTCAGCGTGGAGCCCAACACTTATCAGTAAGCAGTAACCCACTAAAAATAGCCCATGATGTCACCCCGGGGCCTTCCCATTGGCTGCTGCCACATCTCAAGGGGAGGAGGGCTCTTGGCCCTGCCTGTTGCAAATGAGCCGGTCTCCATGGCCACCCCACCCCTAGAAGCTTCTCAGCAGCCTCGCAGGGCCTTGTGGGATGAGGTAATGCTTGTTTTCAGCGCGGGGCATTGTGGGCTGACGTATTGTTTTTGAATATCTGGTTACCCGCTTAAGAGCGCTGATGGGGTTGGAGGAGCTGGCCCGGGAGGGGGAGCTTCCTTAATGAAAGGTGCCAAGTGGGGGCATGGATGGGGGGGAGAGCCTACTCAAGAGAAGGAGGCACGGGGAGAAGAGCGTCCTTTGATCACTGGTTGTGGGGTTGTTGTTTTTTTACAGCTGCTTGCAGGAGACTTGGATAATGGGGACTTTAATTGGCTTTCATCTGCTTGTTGATGTCTCCCTCCCCCCCCCCCGGTCTGGTTGGTAGAGTCCTTAAGGTGGAACGGGGGGGGACTGACTCTCACGTGACTTTCGTTCCAGCCCAGCGTCCTGTTGCTGCTTCTAGGCAGGGCAGGGAGCTGGTGCCGCGGGGGGGGAGGCTGGGAAGGACTGAGGACGCCTTGCACCGCGTGGGGGAGAGGGATCCGGCAGCGCGTCATCTCGCTGAGCTCCAGCAGCCGGGGTTTGCTCGCCGCTCCCGCCAGGGACTTGGGAACTCTTGGCGAGCGAGCGAGCGTGGGCAGCTCGAGATGCGCTGGCTTTGGAAGGGACCCGCTTTGCCGCCGCTCTGCGTGGTGGGTGGCGCTGAAAGAACCGTGTTCTCCCCCCAGGGTGCTCCTTGCCCTTTCCAGAAAGCGGCTGCTGCTGCTGCCCCACCTGAGCTTGCCAACCCTAATGCTCCAAAGCCACCTGTCCCCTCCTCCCAAAACCTGGATGGCTTCAATCATCCTGGGGTTCCTGGGTCTTTTGAAAGCAGACGTTCCCAAACGTACGAGTCCGGATCCCAACTTCGACTGGTCTGTAGAGGGGAGGGGGGGTCAGGAGTCCGGCTACTTTGAATGGGCGTGTGGGCTGCTGCGTGGAGGTCACCGAAGAGTGTATTCACGGAGGCAGAAAGCACCACCGCTACTTTCAAGAGATACTTCCGTCATGTTTTCAAACTTTTTTTCTCTCTGACTATAAGAGGAGGGCTGAAAGATTTTTTTTTTTTTTTAAATAAATAAACTGAAAGCATGTTTTTTTTAAAATCACAGATCTCTCACTATCCTAAAGTTATAGGAAACCTCTAAAATCACAAGACTTGCAATAAAGTAAAAAAAAAATATTTTAAATTGACAACTGCTCTCTTCCCTGGCACTTTCCTTTGGATGAAACTGCCAAAAGAACTAACTTATAGAAACTCTTGTTTACATCTCACACTCCC
>QEPC01013865.1:18382922-18400553 GCA_003113815.1 Sphenodon punctatus
GGAAGGGAGTTCCACAGCCGCGGCCCTACCACCGAGAATGCTCGCTCCATCGTGGCCCCCCGCTTAACACGGGGGACCTCCAGGAGGGCACCCCCGGCAGACCGCAGGAGCCGTTCCGGGGCGCGAAGGGCGAGGCGGTCCCTAAGATATGAGGGGCCAAGGCCATATAGGGCTTTATAGATCATCACTAGGACCTTGAACTTGGCCCGGCACAGTATCGGCAGCCAGTGCAGCACTCGGAGCACCGGTGTAATGTGCTCCCGGCGACCTGTCCCCGTAATGGCGACTGCCTCCACCTTCTGCTCCAGACGCAGGTCTGCGTCCAATACGACCCCCAGACTCCGGACCTGCTGAGCTACAGGGGGGCAAATATTATTGTGGTATATATACAGGAATCATTTCACTAAAATACAGCCATCTCTGGGGGAGAACTTAAGTGATAAACAACAACACTATAAAATAGATTGGGGAACTAAAAATACTGTGTCATGTTAGGTAGACCCCCGCCCCCCAAAAAACCCCACAAAGTAACAAAGCAGTCAGCCTAGACAAGAACAAATTGTCTGCTTGTGTAAATTGGTGCGGTTCTATTGAACGCTGCCAACTTACTGCAGTTGAGAATTTGGCCCGCTGTTGATTCATCTTTTTATACGCCCGGTCAAAAGGGGGATTCCTGGATTTGAATGAATACCTGTAAAGTTCTCTAGGAATAGTGTTCAGTTTTATATGTAAGACTTTCAGTTTTCATATGGAATTTGTTTAATGCATATGTAATTTACCAGCTTTAATTTTAACGCCTTAATTGTTCCTAAATAACCCTACTAATTTTTAATTTTCTGTCTTCTGGGGTGCATTCCAGTTGGGTTTGCACTGAATGCTCATTTATCAGAGCAACTACTGGTCATTTTAACTAACTAGTATTGCACAAAGAATATATGTAGAATTAATAGCATTTGAAAATGGTCTATAGTGTAAAATTCTAAGTTCAGAGAGCCTGTGCTTGCGGCCTTGGTCAATGACCTGTGCCTGGAGGTTGACAATGGGAATTCTGCCCGGTTGATCTTGTTAGATCTTTTGGTGGCCTTTGATACAGTTGATCACGAGGTAGTGTTGACATGACTGCGGGACCTGGTGGGGGGGGTGTGGAACTGCTCTTGAGTGGTTCCTCACCTTCCTGTCAGGAGGTTCCAGAGAGTAGGGATGGGCGAACGCGGTTCGGAGTTTGGACTGAACTCGACCAGTTGGGTCGACTGAACCGAACTTCCGAAACGAACTCGATTTTCGAACCGAATTTCCGAACTCGGTTCTGTTCGCCCATCCCTATAAGACAATATTCCATTTAGTTCAATAGGGTTTGAATTTCTGAACTCTGTTCGGAAGTTCGGAGTTTGGACCGAACTCAAATAGTTCAGTCGACTGAACCAAACTCGATTTTCGAACCAAACTGAATTTCCGAACTCGTTTCTGTTCGCCCATCCCTACCAGAGGTGATTGCTCTTAGTCCTCGTGAGACCTCTTATTTGGGGACCTGCAGGGTTCTATTCTGTCTCCCCTCTTGTTAAATGTGTATCTAAGGCCACTGGGCAAAGTCATTTGGAGGTTTGGGGTGAACTACCCTTAGTATGCGGATGACACCTAGCTCTACCTCTCTTTTTCATCCGACCCAGGCCTTGCAGTCTCGGTGCTTAACCGATGCCTGGCTGCTATCGGGGACTGGATGAGGATGAGCCAGCTGAAGCCAGACAAGACTGAGGTGGTGATGGTTGGCTGGCCTTGTGACCTGGAGGGGATTGGGACTCCTGTTGTTGATGGAGTCTGGTCCCCTCTGGTCAGTCGGGTTCACAGCCTTGGAGTGCTTCTGGACCCCTTGCTACACCTAGATTGTCAGGAGCACTTTTCACCAACTCCATCTGGTAAAGTGGCTGCAGCCTTTTCTTTCTGTTTTGGGTCTGGCCGCTGTCATCCATGCTTTCATCACCTCAAGGCTAGACTACAGTAATGCGCTCTATGTGGGGCTACCCTAACGACCGTTCGGAAGCTGCAACTGGTGTAGAATGCGGCGGCTCGCCATCTTTCGGGGGCAGGTTGCCGGGAGCACATGACAGCGATGTTCCGAAGTCTGCACTGGCTCCCTATAGCTTTCTGGGCACAATTCAAGATGCTGGTTTTGACTTTTTAAAGCCCTAAATGGTCTGAGACCCACGTATCTGAGAGACCGCCTGCCCTTCCATGCCCCACTGTGGCCCCTGCGATCGGCCAAGAGTGCCTCTCTGTGGGTACCGTTGGTTAGTCTTGTTTGTATGTTCGCAAGGAGGCATTCTGGGTTGCTGCCCCCGTGCTATGGAACTCCCTTCCCCTGGAGGTTCATTTGAGCCCGAGCATCTTCCGGAGGCGGTGTAAGACCTTCCTGTTTGTAAAGGCATTTAGTGGACAGGGATAGGGAATGGGGGGTTGGGGTAGAGGTTGGATGTGGGGAATGGGGAGATGGTATTGGGTTGGGCTTCGTGGGGGGTTGTGGGAAGTTTTGCTTTTTTTATGGTTTGTGAGCCTATGGAAAGGGCAGCATAAAATTTTGATTGATTAAATAAACAAATGAATACTAGTTTCTATGTGAAAGTGCTATATATTTTACCTGAATTTATTATTTATTATTATTATTTATTATCATTAAGCATTTATATAGCACCAGAAATGTACCTGGCACTTTACAATTGTAAGAAAGAGACATGGTCCCTGCCGTAGCAGGCTTAAGCGAGACAAAGGGTGATTTCAGAAGTGACGCGTTTCAATTCACCACAGTGAATCTCACCCCGGTGTGAACGGATTCACCGCGGGCTGTGGTGACATGTGCGGCCCCAACAGCAGTGACAGGAGCGTGACCACTGCCCGGGGGCAATCAGAGAGAACATGGGCCGGGGGAACACAACAGACATGCAGTGGAGATGTGGACCGTGGTTCGAGCCCCAGAATGCACCGCGGCTGGGGTCAATTCCTTCCACCGTGGCTGCGGGTTTCCGTTCAGAAGTTACTTTTCATTCACCCCTGCCGTGGTGACCATTCACCACACTTCTGGACCTCCTCCCGCCCCGACCTCGCGAAGCTNACCTCCTCCCGCCCCGACCTAACGAAGCGTGGTTAGCTTCACCCCGGGCCGCGTTTGACTGTGGTGAACATCTGGATGCGAGCAAACAGACATGCACGGCGCTTTCACCACCCCCCGCGTTTGACTGAGGTTGACTGATGGACATTCACCACGTCACTTCTGAAATCACCCAAAGAGAGGGGAGGGGAAACAGAGGAAGAGACAAGGAAACATACATGAACTCGTGAGGTCTCGGGTGCACATGCTTCATGCAACCAAAATAGGCCTGTCCAGGATTCTCCATGTAGCAACAACTAGGACTCTAATGATAAGTTTGGTTTTTTGTTTTAAAAAAGTCTCATTGATCTTGAATTTTATTCATATGCAGTCTGTTCCGTAATAGCGATCCATTTCTTTAATGCATTTTTACAACTTCTCCCTCCTCATCTAAACACTTCTGATCTTACAAATAACGTGCCCTAATAAACACACACAGTTCAACAGCAGGAAATTCCTGACTTCAGTTATTAACCTCTCCCATGTCATCTTTTGTTTTGTTGTGTCAACATGTCATTATATGTTCTACAAGTCTTAATAGTACTAAATTGGTTGCAATTAATTGTTGCAATTTTTTTCTTCCAGGCACACTGAAGATAACATTACAAAGGCCACAACCCTCAAACCACTTACTGTGGATTAGTCCCATTAAAATCATTGGAACTAGTTGTTGGGACCTTTGCTACCAAAACTCAGGTTAGGGTGTGTGGCTGTTATAGCACCAGCAATGTACCTAGCTTTGTACAAACCCTAATTAGAGACCGTCCTGCCGTGGAACAGAGATGGACTACATGACCCTAGAGGGTCCTTACAACCCTAAAACGCTATGGTTCAATGAAATCTGTACTGCAAAAAAGTATTTATTTATTTATTTGCACATTTTATACCCCACACCATCCTGCTAAAGCAGCTCAGGGTGGCTAACAATTCATAAAAAATATAATAATATAAATACAATAAATATATAATAAATACATCTTAAAACATTACTATCCATATGGAGGACATCAAAGGAAATATACAAAAACCCTACCACCCTAACCCTCAAACCCCCCATCCTTCACCCATCTCCCTCACCAAAAGCCTGGCAGAACAACTAGTTCTTGCATTGTCATCGAAAGGAGGCGAGTTCCGGGGCCCACCGCGCCTCTGCCAGGAGGGAGTTCCACAGCCTTGGTGTGGTCACTGAGAACACTCTCTCCATAGTGGCCCCCCAAGATACCCGGGGGACTTTGAGAAGGACGCTCCTGGCTGACTTCAGGGGTCGATGCAGAGCCCGGGGAGCAAGGTGGTCCCGAAGATAGGTAGGGCCTAGGCCGTATGGGGCTTTGTAGGTAAGCACCAACACCTTCAATAGGGCCCAGAAGACTATAGGCAGCCAGTGCAGAGAACGGAGCACTGGCATAATGGGCTTACGGCACATATAGATATAAAGCAGAGAAGCAGGAAGGAATGTACGTAGCTGACTTTATATGAGCTGTAACAAGTTATTGCTCCACTGGGCTCTGATTTAGTTCCAATTATGTCAATGGGAGACTTCCACCAACTTAAGCCTTGGATCAAGCCCCCAAGCATATATTTGTGCAATATTTCACCATATCCTTTTTATACCCAATTCTGTGATAGGCTTTGACTTCCTTTCTGTAACAAAGGACTGGCCATGGTGAAAACAGGTCATTCCAGTTCTACTGGGAACAAGCTGCTACAGGCTGCTTATAGCTAATTATGTTGTTAATTGCTACTTACTGGGGGGAGGCTATTTGGTCAGTTTAACAATAACCCAGTCAAGCTGGTGATGATGCCTCAATTTGGTTGTCTAGAGAGCATGTTTGCTGCATTGGTCCCAAATGTGTGTGTGAGAGAGACAGTGTATCTTAGATGATATCTTTATTGAACCAATTTTTGTTGGCAGGTATGTGCAAGGTTCTGGGCTACACAGGGCCCTTCCTTGGGCAGATAGAAAGACAGAACTATAGACTGAGCAAATGTAGGACAGATGTGTGTGTGTAATACATGAAAGCGATCACTTTGACCCCTGATTTCATTTGGGGCGGCTCTGGAGTAAATGGCTTGAGAACTGCAGCCTTTGACAATAAAGAAAAATTGAGTTGTTTTTCTTTCTATTTCCTGCTTGTGATGTGGTATACAGTGTACAGTAATGTGGGCTGCGGACAGCAGGAGTGATTGGTAACTATTTTCTCAGTGGAAGAGTGGGAATCTAGGCTTTGCACCCAGCTTACATCTGCAATTCACTCCCTACCATCAAATGGAAACAAATCAAAATTAGGCCCCCCCTTAGTGTGTAGACTGAGGGTGCGGCTCCTCCTCCACCCATAAAAGCCAATAGAAGCTGAACTGCATCCCACAGATGGTGGGATATGCCCCGAGGCATCATGGCCAGCAGCCATAGAACTGGCAATTTTGGGTGAGCAGAGCACTAAATTATTAATCAGCTATTACTTTGTTTTTTCCATCCTGAAGTAACTATTCCTTTATTGAGATGGAAAAACAACACACTTACTGAGCCACTGTCTGTATAAGCCTGTATGTGGGTAGCATTTGGAAATTAACTCTCTCTGTTGATGCTAGAAGCAGATCACTTGGCCAATGGTAATGGAGACCTTGATTTACAGAGTTCTCTAGCCAATCAATACAGGAGTGGCTGAAGCAATCAGATCATCTGAATAATTAAATGACTTGAGGGACAAATTAACATTTTTTCATCCGTGCAGCGTCCATATTAATAATTTGCCGTGCAAGAGTAAATGGGCCTGCTGCGGTTATCCTGTTCTCGCTTAAAGCGAGGGCTGTTTTTGGCTACGCTTACAGAAAGCACCGGGCATTCTGAGAAGTTAACAACAGGGTTCTACCTTAGCTCTAAAAATATTTAGAGTCCCATTGAAAATGCTGTATGATTTCATCAATAATGGCCAGTTACCTCTTGAACTTATGGTACATTTGCCCCATTAAAAAAGTAGTTTTAAAAAGTATGTCCCATTTTTAATGTTAGTCTCTATGATAGGTGTGAGAGGAATAATACTAGTGGGAAGAAAATGTCCATGTCTTATTTTAGGCATATTCCAAAGTGTCTTTTTTTTCCTTCCAGAGATCCTTGTGTAGGAGCACTGAGTGTATTAATTTTTTCCCCCTTGGTTTTACATCTGCTTCAAAACTGAAGCTCATGTCTCTACTTGAAAGTTAAACCAGTCCAAGATGTAGTGTAGATAGCTGTAGTGTTGCCACACTTCATGGTTTGACTTCATGATTTCCATTTTGACCTAGGGGGACCTTTAGGGTCAGACTGCAAGAGATGGCAGTCCTGAGTGCAGATGAAGCTAGATGGCACCATACAAGGGGCGTAACATTCTCTTAAAAGCACAAATGAACGAAGTATCTGCCCCGAGTAGCTTACAATCTTGCTTAGATCAATTTCCCTTTTACAAAAAATAAGGCAAGCAAATCTCTGGTTGATCAGCAGCAGGAGACCAAAGGTAAAATTTAAAGGAAGAATGGAGGGGACATGTAGCATATGCCATATGGGAAGCAGAAGGCAGTTTCCAACACCGTGGGCTGGTTGCATGAAAAAACAACCACCATGAAGTCTGTTGTTTATAACAATCAAACACATACAAATTGAGGGAGGGGGAGTTTTAAAGCCCTCTAAAAAGACTTAATTTGCTGAAGTAAGAGCAGTTCTAGAAATCATGTCCATTCAGACTAGGCTGAACTGCACTTCCATTGTGGAATACTGAGGCTATGGGTTAAATAACAAAATATTTTTCAAAGGCATCCTTTCTTCCAAGTAATGACAAGAAGATCAGCACTTATTTACCCATTCTGATTTCCAATTTCCATGCTTATGAGGGTTAGCAATTCGGAGCCCTGGGTGAGCTCTCTCCTTCCTGTTCAAAGTCATTTGATTACAGGCCCAGAAAGGATCCAAAAGCTTATTTTTGTAATTAATAAACAATCTGGCATCCTATCAAAGCTGACACTTCATACTATCTCTGCAGCTGTTAGAGCAATAGGGGCTCCTGGCAACCAGGAAGGAAGGAGAGCATGCAGCCAGCGCAGGAAAGGAAGCAAGTCTGTGTGAGACCAGAGATATACATGTGTATCCGGCTGTGTGGCTTCAGGGATTCATATTGAGGCTTGGAACCTTGGCACTTCCAGGTTATTAATGGGATCAGATGTAGATCCAGGTGGTTGTTGAAAGCCCTTGTTCAGAGAGATGTAAAGCAGAATGGGAAATGGGTTGGGAGAGGGGGTACAGCACTCTACTTTTGGTGGGTAGAGTGCGCTAGCAGACTTCATGGCCATCAACAGGCCTCTTGGGTTTGTTGTCCAGATAGAATATATTGGAAGAACAGTGTGGGGGAGGCCTTTGTTGCAGGATCCAATGCCCATCTCTTGGGCTGAGGCTCTCCTGCTGGGGAAATTAGCTCAACAGGCTTTTAAGAAGGATATTGACAAATTGCAACGGGTTCAGAGGAGGATGAAAAAAACGGTCTGGAAACCAAGTCCTATGAGGAAAGGTTGAAGGTGCTGGGTATGTTTAGCCTAGAGAAAAGAAGACTAAGAGGAGACATGATAGCATCTTGAGATACGTGAAGGGCTGATGCACAGAAGATGGCAAAGACTTTTCTCTGTTGCCCCTGAGAGCAGGACTTGAAATTAATGGGCTCAAATTACAAGAAAGCAGATTTCAGTTAAGCATTAGGAAGGAATTCCTAACTGTAAGAGCTGTTCGAGAGTGGAACAAATTGCTTAGGGAGGTGGTGGGCTCTCCTTCCCTGTAGGTTTTCAAACAGCTGCTGGATGGCCATCATCTGTCAGGGATGTTGTAGCTGCGGATTTCCTGCATTGAGCAGGGGCTTGAACTAGATGACCTCTGAGGTTCCTTCCAACTCTGTAATTCTGTGCCATCTATCTTCCCCCCTATCCTTGTGTGCATGCCTTCATCTCTGGCTGTGTGCATATGTTAACACCCGGTGGCTGCTAGCATAGTAGTAGATGGCCTAGTCGGGTTGAGAGACCCCTTTGTTTTCCAACTCTTTGTAGAGCCACTTGTAAAACCCCCCCAAATTTTAATACGTTCAGAACAGGAAGAAGAGAGCAAAGACACTGTAGGATAAAAGGACAAGGCCATTAATGTGAAACAGTTTGAATGGCTCAGAAAATTTTGATGGAACCTCGCACAGTCACGGCTGGATGCAAAGGTCCACTGTTTTAGACCAATTTCCTATGGAAAGAAGGTACGTGAAACCACCGTACATGTGTGTTCCTTTAACTTTTGATCCCAAATTTAGTAGAGAGTCAGATGTTCTAAAGGTAAATGGAGATCCAAACATTTGTTAGAAAAGGTGCACCTGCGTGGGAAATATGACCCCTCTCGTGCCTCTAAAACCCCATTGATTTACACTGAGCATTGTCCCATAGAAAAACGCTCCATTAGTTCAGGTGCTTGCTGTCCAGATGGGACTAGCTTTGTTTTAGAAAGCATTGCTGAAAAGGGAAATTCTGAAAAACATGGTGCTTCCTTCAGAGATCTGGCTACTGTCTGCAATGGATGGACATGCATTTGCTGAGAGTCCAGCTCCAATTCAGCTAGTGGCTAGCCAAGGACCCTGAGCTGAGTCATGAAAGAGAGTAAACAGGCATGTGGTAAGAAGAGTTAATGACATGACCTAGCTTTGTTCTATTTGGACACATTAGATTTATGTTTTTCCATTCTCTGGATCCCCTGCAGTCAGTATAGAAAAAGGTGCATGGTTAACAAGTCCAGGCACAAATGTTCAGGGCGTGGATGTTTACAACTTACCAGGTGCTTCAAGTAGGCTTCTAGGTCAAAGAAAGTTCCAGGGTCAGTGCAGCCATGCAGTGGATGAGGCTAATCATGACAAATAGCTTATTATTTTCTATTGAGCGTGTTGATTTTATAAAGTGTATATCACTGTAGTAGTGAGGGGGGGTGTATCGGTATGTCTGTATCTAAACTTGCAGAACAGTCATGGAAAAAAATTGCATTAGGCCAGGCAAAAGCTACTCACCCATTCTTACGACAATGTTAATGAAAAACGCAATCCTATTCTACTTGGCCATCACCAACTGGTGAGTGGGTGATTAGATTAGCAAGGTCAAGAGAGAAATGCCTCCCTTTTATACTGGGCGTGTGGGGAGCTAACTTGGCATCTGAGATATAGAAAACAGTGGTTTCTAGTCCCATTTTAAATATTGAGAGACTGAACCATCACCTGTCTTTTGGGCCGTCGGTCTTGCCGTGGGCACTGATCCAGGACTGAGCATGACAACAGCTGGACTTGAGACTAGAGAAATCTACAGCTTTGGACCATTTATTGTTTCTGGGATAAGAGCACAAGACGTTCCATAGTGGGTCAGACCAATGGTCCGTTGAGCCCAGCATCCTGTCTCCAACCGTGGCCATTCTCAGTTGCTCCAGAGAAGTACCCAACAGGTCACAATGGAGTGATCCATTCCCTGCTGTTCACTCCCAGCTCCCAACAGTCAGCGGTTATGTCTCTGCCACCTACTTGGCTATCAGCTATTATATTAACGGACCTATCCTCCCAAGAACTTATCCAATCCTTATTTAAGCCCAGCTATGCTTCTTGCCTTGACCACATCCCCTGGCAACAAGTTCCAGAAGTTAATTGTGTTGAATGGAAAAAAATACTTTTTGTTTTAATCGGCTGCCAGTGAGTTTCATGGAGTGTCCCCTATCTGAGAGGGTAAAAAGTAACTCTATTTACTACTCCTATGCCACTCATGATTTTATAAACGTCTATCATATCCCCTCTTTTGTCTCTTCTCCAAGCTGAAGAGCCTCAGCCTCTCCTTACATGGAAGCTGTTCCATACCCTTGATCATTTTTCATTGCAGTTCTCTGTACCTTTTCCAGTTCGACTATATCTTTTTTTTGAGAAGAGAATGCACACAGTATTCAAGGTGTTATTTTATAGATTTATACAGCAGCATTATGATATTTTCTGTTTTATTTTCTATCCCTTTCTGAATAACTAATGTTGTTTAAGGCAAACAACCACACACTAAAATGAGATTAATTGTCCACAATGACCTGGGCCCCATATCTCTGTGGGATCGCCTCACCCACTGGGTCTTGGACTGACCCCTGTGGGTGGGAACGCCCTCCTCGGAGTCCCCCATGTATCTCAGGTGGCAACGATGAGGAGGGTGTTCTCAGCGGCCACACCGCAGCTGTGGAAGAGCCTTTCCAACGGGGGTCCGCCTGGCCCCGGACCTCCCCTCTTTCCACAGGCAATGTAAGACCTGGCTGTTCCACCAGGCTTTTGATGAGGGAGACGGTTGAAGGGGTTGAGTGTGTGTGGGCTATAAAATTGAGGAATAAATGACTCCAAGATCCTTTTTCCTGAGTGATAACCCCTAATTTAGAACCCAGCATTGTGTATGTATTAGCATTATGTATACCTACCTATTGATAGGGCAGCTTTATTCTTCTGAACCTTTGTCATTACTGTTGCAAAATACCTGCTCTTTACACTTTCATGGCACCCCTTGATGTGCTTTATAAACCAGGGATGGGGAACTGTTTTCCTACTAGGGACCATTTGAACAATTAGTACAAGCTTCAAGGGAAGAAGAGAAGCTGAGGGTGGGGGTGCTTAAAGGGTACACCCAGGAAGAGTAGGATCCAGATCATGGATCTGTGCCATGAATCTGCCCCCTATTCTTCTGTGCGTATTCTCATCTCTGCTCCCATACCTTGAGCTCTGTTTTTTAGGGCTTGTGGGTAGGAACTGGATCCAGGGGGCTAGATATAGAATTGGAATGGGGCCAAATGAAAACTAGCCATAGGCCACATTTGGCCCCCAGCCTTGAGGGATCACCACCTGTTACAAACCTTAGTGAATTTCTTCTCCCACCTTTCTTGGGGTGGGCGTTAGCTACATTTTTCATGCATGGAAGCTGAGGCACAGAAACATGTACAATAAGACTAAGAAATGTAAATGTTTTATTGGGCCAACTTCTGTTGGTGAGGCTCTGCAAGCTTTCAAACCACATGGGACCTTTTCTCAGGCTGGTAATGGAAGGGCCCTTTGTGTGGCCCATGTATTTGCATACACCTCAACAGTCGTTAGTCCAATAAGACCACACTCTAAGGAACAGTTAATTCCGTGTAGTTGGGCCTTCTGTTTTGCTCCCAGAGCATTTATATGAACAGAGGGCTAAACCAAAGTGATTCAGGAGTAGGAAAAGGGAGTACATACCCTTCAGTTTGTATTTTGAAGAAGCTGTTCATGTGAACCCTTATCAGTGAGGGTAGTGACCTTAGCAGTTCAGCAATCATTCAGTGGCCATTTTTTAAATGGGCACAGCTGTGGGACGGGTCCCTATGCACTGTGTGGATTACACACACCTCGGGTGGGTGGGTGTTTTAAATGTGTGGGGGCAGAAGTTGGCAGTGCATGGGTAGGGGCACGCACCTGGCCCATCTCAGTTCCCCCCCCCCCCATGCGCTGTGCGTTGGCATGAGTGGGTCACAGGAGGGCCTGCACCCACCCATGCAGTCTTCACACGGGCACTGGGAAGGGTGGGCGCATCCTGTTTAAAAACTGCCAGTTTCAGCTAAGGGGGAAAGGAACACAGCACTCTACTTTGTTTTTCAGCTAAGTGCTATGGAAGAAGAGTAGTTAGTTTGATTTTAATTAAATTAACCCAAAGTAGTTTGCTTTCCCTCTCTTGAAATGTGACCCAAAACATACCCTCCAAACTATTTTGTCTTCACCTGTGACCTTGGGGACCAACCCAGAGACCCCTCTTTCTCTAGCGTGCACTAAGGTCATTCCGAGTCCCGGGAAGAGTGAGCACTAGAAGACGCACAGTCCTCTGCCTTAACCCAAGGGATTAGAGACTGAAGGCCTTGCGCAATCGGGTAGTTCCTCTTGCCCTGGAAGCTTCTGGCTGGGGCTGAGTTTTTCTTGTGGGAGTCCCCGTCTTTCTCTCCAGGGCTTTGCTGCAGGGGCTGGCTGGGACCCGCACAAGATCTCTGGGCCGGACCAGGAGACTAATACCAACGGAAGGGGCAGACCCCCCCCCCAATCTTTCAAATGAAGGGTGCGCACATGAAGCTCCATTGGGAGCCCCAGGCTGAGGCTCTGGCTCAAGGAACGTTGCCTTGAGTCTGGGCACAGTGGTCGCGGCGGAATCCTTTTGAATCGCATCCATAGGCGCTTCATGGTTTCTCCCACCCGCTCCCCAAGGGGCAGCAGCGGATGATCCGCTCGCCTGTCAGCCTCTCGGGCCGGGCCAAACCAAAGCCCTTCTGTAAAGAGCAGCTGCGCTTCCCCTTGCGGCATCGCCGCCGCCGCCGCCGCCGGGCTGCTCCGGAGTGAATGCAGAGCCGGGGGGGGGGGGAGGAGAGCGTGGGAGCAGCGTGCCAGGAGTAACGCTCCCTTCGCCGCCTGGGCGCGATTGCGACAGCGCCGCCGCCTAGCTGAGTCCCTGCACGTACTGGGGAAGGCGGCATCGGCATGTCTCTGCCGGGCGGGGGAGAGCCAGGCGCGGCTCTGGGAGCTCGCTCTGCAGCGCCTCTCCTGTGGGACACAGAGAGCCCCTGTGGTGACTCCTTGTCTCCTGTTTTGCAGGCTGCCTGCCCACTGAACTGTTAACCCACAACAACCCTCCCTGTGATGTGGGTGGTCATTGTTCCCATTTTATAGATGTAGAACTGAGGCTGCAAGAGAGTGACTTGCCCAAGGTCAGTGAGTTCGTAGCGGAGATTTGAAGACTTGTCTCCCAGATCCAAGTCGAACACTCTCCACTAGGCTACCCTGTTGTTGTTTTTCTTTCAGGGTGGGATCACACACAGGCACTCTTCCCCCTTCCTTCCCAGAGGGGGTGGTGGGTGTTGTGGGGAAAGAGATTTACATGCCCATCTAGCATGCAAATACCATCCCCTCCTAGTATTGCACACTCCTTGTCCCCAGGAAGAACCCACTTGCCCTTTCCAGAAAAGTGGTCTGGAGATGTAGCTAGGTCAGAATGGGCCCTGGTGCAGCCCACACCCACATGCTGGTGCCGCTCAGTACAGGTGCACCACCTGTCCGTATTTATACCTACCGCAAATCCCCCCCCCCCCCATAATTCCACATAAGCTGTGGGTCAGCATCCCCTGCAAATTTTACTCTCACTCCCAATGCCCGGCGCCTGCCCTGCCTCTCGGGTGCTCTCTCGTTTCCCCCCCCCCCCCCCCCCCCCCCTACATTGCAAGACCTGGAGCTTGCAGTGCAGGTTGAGTGCAAGGTTCCTCTTCTGTGCTGCTCTACTGAGCAATGGAGGAACTGGCACTACCCTCCAGCTGAACTCTGTGCCTCAGACTGGGCTTTGCAATGTGAGCAGGCTGAGGTAGGACTTTCCCCCTCCGCAGTCTGTAGTGGAAGGCCTAGCCTGGGGCTTGCGCTGCCTGTGGGTATTGGGAAGTGGGAGGATATGCTGAAGTGATTTTGCCCAGGGTGGCGAAACATCTTGAGCCAGTTTTGCCTCTCCTTTCCCTCAGGGCACACAGCATCCCCTCCAGAAAACAGAGCCTGGGAAGGGTTCAAGGGAGGAGGAAGAGGGAATGCTGTAAAGCGTTGGAGGGCAGGACTAAGGGGGGGTGGGGATTGGTGCCAGGCGGGGCCGCCCTCCCCTGCTCTAGTTACATCCCTCACCAAGGACAGTGTGTGTCAGCAGTCATGAAAAAATAGAGTGAGCATGGGGAAAACCGCTCCTTATAAAGGACTTTTTGTAGATCCAGCATACACCCGTACGGGCAACTTTTTGTTACTTTTCTCCAACTCACAATCATGCATCATGCTGACCTGACTATGTTGATCTTGAACAGGATTCCATCTATTGACTTGAAAACAAGCCTCCTGTGAAAGAGTGCCCTCAATGCTGCTTTTAGAGCCCTGTGGGGGGATCTACCGAGAGGCAAGATCCTGTTTTAAAAGCATCCCTTACGCAAATGTAACAACACTGTTTCTAGCAATAGTTTTTTGGTAGAAGGATTTCCCCAGAGAGGGTTAGGTTAGTTTTGATGAGATTAGCTTTAATAGTTTAATAGCTGGGTTATCTTTAATAGTTTGGGAATTGGGGGGGGGGCTTTCTTTCATCTCTACCTGCAGATGTGGGGGGGTGCCTCTGCTAATCACCCCCCTCCCCAACGTATTCGAGCCCCAGTCTGACTCTGAGCAGGGATTGGAATTGGCACGAAACAAAAGGATTTACAGAATTGCTTAAATCATCTTCATCTTTATTGTGTCAAGAATAATATGACTGTTAACCTTCAAAGTCTCAAGTGTTTTGGTCACAGAAACTCTCAATATAAATGGACTTTTGACGGACATGGACTGCCCCAGGTGTCAGAATATGTATACCTGCGGGTGTGCTTTTCTGCCTCTAGATCCTGGACTGCTCACAAAAAGTTGTGTATTGCAATGGCTAATATTTCTGTGGCGGGGATTCTTCGGCTCTATAGCTCCTCTAAGTGCGCAAATGTTACTTCTGCACTTGAGGGGTTTAGAGCCAATATTCTCCCACAGGTTTTATATGGTTCAGAAATCTGTCTTTTCAGTTGCTCAAAAGAAACTGAAGTGGTTCAGAACAACTTTATTAGAGGCCTCTTGGGGGGGTCCCTACCCCTACTCCAATTGCTATGTTGCAGACTGAGACTGGACTTTTTCCAATATCTGTCTTGCCTAAGATTAGGGCCCTGACTTATTGCATCAAAATTTGTCAGCTGGACCCTGTACGACTGTCATATATGTGCCTGGTTGAACAATTTAGACCTGAGAGGAGCAAAAAGTATTGGTGGTGGGGTGAAGTGTCTAATGTTCTTGCCAGAAGTGGTCTGTCCCCAGACTCTTGCTTATTGATTCCCTATAGGGGACCAATTGTTATCTATCATTCGCATTCCGGAGGTACTGTCTAAAAAGGCAGAAACTAAAATAGCCCCCTGGTATTTGTGGATAAAACCAGACTTTTTGCTCGAACCTTATCTTGTCTATTTTATGGACTTCCAAGTATGCAGAATGATGACTCTTGTTCGATTCCAGCTTTACAAATCAGCCGTTACTAAAGGCAGAGCTCTTCGGGTTGAGTTGTCTAAAAGATTATGCTCTTGTTTTGTAGATGAAATAGAGTCCTTAGAGCATATTCTATTTGTTTG
The DNA here is from genome assembly GCA_003113815.1 of Sphenodon punctatus. Taxonomy (NCBI): domain Eukaryota; kingdom Metazoa; phylum Chordata; class Lepidosauria; order Sphenodontia; family Sphenodontidae; genus Sphenodon; species Sphenodon punctatus. The sequence goes on from QEPC01013865.1 coordinate 18,398,270, forward strand.
CCCATATTACAAGGACCTGAGACTGTGCTGGATAATCCCTCTTTTTGAGGGGAAGCTTTATCTTTCACTTGAAACTAAGATTGCTTTTTTGCTTGCTTCCATGAAAGCCATGGCTCTTTATGTTATGTCTGTTTTCCTTGTAAGGAGGAATTTACTATAATGTGGGGTATTTTTATTGTGTTTTGTACCTACTTTTATGGTTTTATTTTGTGATATCATGGTGAACAGCTGTAAATAAATTTGAACTAAACTGACTGAACTGGCACCAAATGATTGATAATAGCAAAATCTGGAGCCCTGGGCTACGGCCCCTGCACAAACCCCAACAGAAAGAATGTTAAAAACCTTAGAAAATTTGCCACTGGAACTTAATTCACATTTAAATATGTAGCATTAAATCCAGTCCCCTCAATTGTTTCAAAAGAGTGGAGTCTTATAGACTGCAGTCTACAAGACTACGATGAAGCCATCATATTGAGTTCATATTTATCTCATAATATCATTGACTTTTACCACTGCATCCCTCCCTTTTCTGGGTGTCCACAAGTGTGCAAGCACTTCCTCGCGTGGTTATTTTTTACACACACTGTTAAATTCTTTCTGAGCAAGGCATCTTCCCAAGCCTGAGTGATGTTCCCAAAGCTTTCCGGAGTTCGCACTTCCTCTGCACACAACATCTTTGCAGCCCACAGCTGAGAATAATAGAAATGAATCACAACAACCTTGAAAATGCTTTTTCCATGGACATTAAACCTAGGACCGCAAGACATTAACAGCTGCCCAGATCTATAACAGATCAATATCTTATTGGTGTTCCAGTTATGCTGGTTTAAGCGTACTGTACACCCAAAGTTTAGGAGCACGATCCTGCTCCATACAAATGAACGAGAGTTTAGCTATTAACCTCAATGGGAGCTGGATCGCACTCTAGGTGTTTTGTTGATTAGACTCCAATTTAGGAATGTTTTTGATCCAGTGCACTAAGGTAGGGATGGCTAAACTGGATCAAGAGCTGTGGTCCTTTTGAGCCCAGTGGGTGGGTCCAACCCTGGCCAGCAGGGTTCTTCAGAAGAGGTGCAAGAGCCTCATTCCCTCAGTAGGCAGATGAGCAAATAATGGATGCTATAAATCGGGGCGAGCCACAATCAAGGTCTACTGGTGGATCCCAAGCTAGTCTCCAGTAGATCATGGTGTGGAGGAGGGGAACAGCCTCTTAGACATTGCCTCTGTGGAGGAGAGGGAGTGGTGCCCCTGGGAGAGTCTCTGGGGATATGGACTAGAGGGGAAGGCTCTCTAAAGGGAAGTTCTGCTCTCCACCCTGACATGGGTTGCTGAGGTGCCATGGGGCCCTGGCAGGCTTGGAGCGCCAGAGCCAGCAGGAGGGTCCTGGTAGATTGCCCGAGGTTGATGTGCACTGTAAGTCTGGCCACTCCACCATAAGTATTTTTATCCTATTCTTATACCACTGGGTGGTATTGTCATCCATGCGGATGTTCAATCCTTCTTTTGAATCTCCCTAACCTCTTGGCCTCAATTGCATCCTGTGCCAGCAAGTTCCATAATCTGTCCATGCCCTTGTGTGAAACAGTCTTTTTGTTTGTTGGTTCTGAATTTTTCAATTTCATGAAATGGCATGCGGCTTGCGTGTCGTAAGAGAGGGAGAACAATAGCTCCTGATTTGCCTTCTCAATACCAAAACCAAAAGTGTATTTTGTTATCATGTTCCCTCTCATTCCTCTCCTTTCCCAAAACAAACAAGCCTATTGTTTTCAGTTATTTGTTTTATGGGAGTTTCTCCACACCCTTAATCATTCTTGCTGCCCTTCTCTGAACTTCACTCCACAATATTCTTCCCAAGATGGGGTGACTAGATGTCACAGCGGACAGCTCGAGCAATGGGATCCTGGCTTTAATAGTCAGACACAGGTGTCTGCTTTAGTTGACATCATGGCAAAAGTTTCCCCCCCCCCGCCCCCCTTCCCTCCCTTTACAGTCTAGATCAGGGGTGAGGAACCTTTTCCTTCCGAGGGGCCACTGTGAAAAATAATACAAGCTCTGAGGGCTGCATGGGGGGGAGGCGCTTAAGCAGTATGCTCAAGACTGGGGAAAGAGAGAAAGGCTTCATATCTTGGACCGCATTCATACCTGAGGGCGGTGACTTCCGCGAGGCAAAGACCCAGTGGGGGAAGGAGCCGGATGCTGGAAAGACCACTGGTGCGAATGGGGTTCTGCTGCAGCTTCACTTGCAAATGTGCATTATTATTATTATTATTATTATTATTAT
>QEPC01013865.1:18413730-18479881 GCA_003113815.1 Sphenodon punctatus
CTAGAGGTAGGGCCCGATCCCCGGGCAATGGAAGAAGGGAGCGTAGCAGCAGCAACAGCAGCTATAGGGGGCAGGGGGAGAGTGCTGCTCAGAGTGGGAGCAGCATGGGGAGTCCAGCAGCCTCCGTCACTCTGTTTGGGGATGGGGACAGCGATGCAGAGATTTCCGTGGAGGAGGTCTCCGTATCTGGTGCTGTTGAGGTGGTGGCTGTCCCTCCACAAGATGTGTCGGTACTGCAAGTGCCACCATGTCTGACTCCTGCCCCTCCCAGCAGTGCGTCACGTGTTGCAGGCCAGAAAGCAGCGGGGGGCAGAAAATCATGGGTCTGAGTCCATTTTAAAGTGGTGCGGGCGGATGATCCCCGGGAGGTGTGGTGCACTTTGTACAGCAAGGTGGTGAAGCGTGGGCAGGTGCTCACCAACCTTGGCACAACTGCCATGTCCAGGCACCTTAAAACATGCCACAGTGCAGGCAGGCTGGGTCAGTGGACGCTAGTGGGTTCCCGATCCGAGCGGCCACTTGTCCTCCTTCATCGGGCAACCATCCTGCTCCAGCGGCTACCTCTAGCAGCAGGAGCAGTATCGCTGCTAGGGGGGAGCAGCAGGAGAAGCAGCAGCATTAGCCGACCATGGAGGAGCTGGTGGGGGCAGCTGCCAAGGCCATCGGCAGCTGGAAGGCGGCGTGGCTTTCGCCTGTTGGGTGAGATGATTGCGCTCGATGGGCAGCCCTTCTCCATGGTCGGGGACATGGGCTTTAGGCGGCTGATGGAGTTCCTGGCCCCGCAGTTTAATCTGCCGTGCTGCACCACCCTCAGCCGTACGGTGGTGCCAGGCCTGTACAGGGCTTTGAAGGACAGAATGAAGGAACAGCTGGCACTGGCAGGGACTGGGGGTGCCACTGTCCATTTCACAACTGACCTGTGGTCCAGCCGGAACGCCCGACACGCGTACCTGGCGATGACGACGCACTGGTGGGAGGACCCAGAGTTGGCATTGGACAGTGGCAGGAGGGGCCCTGAAGCAGGGTATAGGTGGGCCCTGCTTCAGGCACAAGTAATGAACATACCCCACACCTCTAGGAACCTCGAGGCAGTCCTGAACGCCGTGGTGGAGGAGTGGGTAATGCCTGGTGCACCGTTCACCCCGGGGTGTGTGGTGACTGATAATGCATCTAATATAGTGAGGGCTGTCCGCAACGAGCATCCCTTGCGCAGCACACACACTCCACCTGGTGGTCATGGATGCTCTGGGCTTTGGGGAGAAGGGGATTGGGGCAGGCACCCTTAGCTCCCTGATAAAGTGGGGGAGGAAGCTGGCGGGGTTCTTTAACCGCACTGTTAAGGGCAGCGAACTCCTCAGGGCCAAGCAGGTTCAGCAAGGCTCCCCAGGGCATCTGCTAGTGCAGGATGTGTCCACGACGTGGAATTCCACCTTCCTGATGCTTGAGCGGCTTTTGGAGCAGAAAACCGCTTTGCATCAGGTGGAATTGGACACGGACAGCGGGGCACCTCCAAACTTCAATGGGCCAGAATGGGAGATCCTGGCACAGATGATCCTAGTCCTCAGACTGTTCCATGAGGTGACAGAGACCATCAGCACTTCCATGGCCACCATAAGCTAGGTGACCCCTCTAGTCCAGAGTCTCCACGGGAGTCTGGAGGAGATCATGCTGCAGGGGCAGGATTGAAGAAGCTGGGGGCTGAGGCAGTTGAGCTGGTGCAGAAGTTCAAGACAGGCCTGACGGCGAGGTTCGACAAGCTTCTGCAGCGGGGGGAATATGTTGTGGGAACAATGCTGGACCCCAGGGTCAAGGGCAGTGTGGCACGCAAGTCAGCCCACTATGCCATGTGGAAGAATGATCTTGTGGGGAGGGTCCGGAAGGCAGAGCGGGCTCTGGAGAGTTCGCGGTGCCAGCAGCAGCAGCAGGACACCCCAGGGGATGGTGGGAGCAGCTGCCCCTCTCAGCCAGAGGGGTCTATCCCTGCCCCCAGCCCAAGTAGTAGCAGCACCAGCAGCAGCAGGATGAGCAGCAGCAGCACCCCTACTGCCAGCAGCTCCTCCTCTGCACGGTTCACAAAAGGGTGGTTCACTGACAGCGTGGCTGGGGGCGGTGGTGCCCAGGAACAGCTATAAGAAGGAATATGATGGCGCCTCAGCAGCAGTTGATACCTACCTGGACGAGGAGCCGTCCATCGATCCCAGCAGCGATCCCTTGGCCTACGGGGCCGGCAAGACCAACGTGTGGCTGGCCCTGTCCAAAGTGGCCAGGGGATTATTGTCATGCCCACCAACCAGTGTCCCCAGTGAGCGGGTGTTCTCTGTTGCGGGGGACATTTGTTCCCCGCACCGCCTGAGACTGGGGGCCAAGTTACTGGAGCAGTTGGTCTTCTTGAAGGTCAACCTTCCGCTGCTGGGATTCCCCGAGCTGCCCCTGGACAAGGAGTGATGGTGGAGTAGCACACACACCATCCCATGCCAGGGGCAGTCTTGGAAAGGGGTTCGTCGTCAATAAGGGCTGCTGCTGCTGTGCTGAGGTGCTGTCCCTCCCTCCCACTGCTTCAGTGGCACCCTCCCTCCCTCCCCTCCCTCTCTCTATCTCTATTTCATACTACACGACCTCGGCCGACCTATCTGACTGACTGCATGCTGCAGGGTGGCATTGGGAAACCTGGGTAAGCCTGCCAGCTGGCCTCTGGCTAGATGATCTCAGTCCGCCTATCTGACTGGCTCTCTCTCTCACGCTGCACAGTCTTCGCCAGCCTATCTGAGTGCCCTGCCAACTTGGTGCCAAGGTCCCAGCCTGCCTTCCCTACCGCCTCTCATACCACGCTGCCTGCCCACCTGCCCGCCTGCCCAGGTTGCAAAGCTTGAACCCTGCTTCAGTATGCCTGCCTTCTGCTCATGCCATGCTGCCCACCCGCCTGCCCAGGTGGTCTAGATCAAAGTCTGCCTCAGTCTGCCTGCCTGCTGCTCATGCCACGCTGCCTGCCCACCTGCCCAGGTGGTCTAGATCAAAGCCTGCCTCAGTCTGCCTGCCTTCTGCTCATGCCACGCTGCCTGCCCGCCCGCCCAGGTTGCAAAGCTTGAACCCTGCCTCCGTCTGCATGCCTCTCATACCACGCTGCCTGTCTGCCTACCCTGGCAACTCTGTGTGATGTGCACCACTGGTCTGGTAATCCCACTGCTGCTGCTGGTCTGCAATGGGGCGGCCAGTAGAGCATGGAAGATCACCCCCCACTGATGACAGCAGAGACCACGAACTGGTACTGTGGGCGGGGAATTACACTGGCTGACAAAGGGCCATGGAATTGCTCTCTCTTCCCTCCCACCCTTGCGGGGGTGGGGTCCTGAGACACTCTCTTCCGGGACGCTCCCCTTAACATCGGGGGCGGCCGGCCGGAGGGAGAGCAGCAGCGGGTCCGGGCATTTGGAGGCAACGGGGCGGCCAGTAGAGTGTGGAAGATCAAACCCCCACCCCCTTTGATGACAGCAGAGACCATGAACTGGTATTGTGGGCGGGGAATTGCACTCTGGCTGGCGAAGGGCCATGGAATTGCCCTCTCTTCCTTCCCACCCTTGCGGGGGTGTGGCCATGAGACACTCTCCCGGGCCGCTCCTCTTAACATCGGGGGCAGCCAGAGGTGCGTGCCGGGGGCACGGCTCGAAGGGCTCGACCAAAGGGGCCTGCCCTTCAGTTGTGCCCTTCGGTTGTGCCCTTCGGTTGTGCCGGGAGGTTGGCAGGGGGGAAGGGGAATTGTTGAGGAATTTAGGTGCTGCCTAGCTATGTGGAGTTGTAGCGGTAGGAAGTTGGAGGGTTGCCATATCTCCCCAGTGAGAAGGGGGTGGAGCCGGTGATTGTCCCCTGGTGGCAGCAGGGGGCAGAATGTAGGATTGTTGGGCATCCCTGGTGAGAGCAGGGAGTTCTGTGCCCGGGCAATCCAGTGTCTGCACTAGCTGCCAATGCTGCCTCTGGGAAATCCAATGTCTGCTGCCAATGCTGCCTCTGCTGTCTGTGCCATGGGTTCTGTGCCCTGGCAATCCAATGTCTTCTGCTGCTGCCAATGCCGTCTATGCTGTATGTGCCATGGATTCTGGGGCCCACCATTCCACTCACAGAGAGCCATTGTTCAACTGCATCAAGAAACAGCCACTCCAGCCCCAGGACCCACCGTCAGGGTTCTGGGGCNATCCTAGTCCTCAGACTGTTCCATGAGGTGACAGAGACCATCAGCACTTCCATGGCCACCATAAGCTAGGTGACCCCTCTAGTCCAGAGTCTCCACGGGAGTCTGGAGGAGATCATGCTGCAGGGGCAGGATTGAAGAAGCTGGGGGCTGAGGCAGTTGAGCTGGTGCAGAAGTTCAAGACAGGCCTGACGGCGAGGTTCGACAAGCTTCTGCAGCGGGGGGAATATGTTGTGGGAACAATGCTGGACCCCAGGGTCAAGGGCAGTGTGGCACGCAAGTCAGCCCACTATGCCATGTGGAAGAATGATCTTGTGGGGAGGGTCCGGAAGGCAGAGCGGGCTCTGGAGAGTTCGCGGTGCCAGCAGCAGCAGCAGGACACCCCAGGGGATGGTGGGAGCAGCTGCCCCTCTCAGCCAGAGGGGTCTATCCCTGCCCCCAGCCCAAGTAGTAGCAGCACCAGCAGCAGCAGGATGAGCAGCAGCAGCACCCCTACTGCCAGCAGCTCCTCCTCTGCACGGTTCACAAAAGGGTGGTTCACTGACAGCGTGGCTGGGGGCGGTGGTGCCCAGGAACAGCTATAAGAAGGAATATGATGGCGCCTCAGCAGCAGTTGATACCTACCTGGACGAGGAGCCGTCCATCGATCCCAGCAGCGATCCCTTGGCCTACGGGGCCGGCAAGACCAACGTGTGGCTGGCCCTGTCCAAAGTGGCCAGGGGATTATTGTCATGCCCACCAACCAGTGTCCCCAGTGAGCGGGTGTTCTCTGTTGCGGGGGACATTTGTTCCCCGCACCGCCTGAGACTGGGGGCCAAGTTACTGGAGCAGTTGGTCTTCTTGAAGGTCAACCTTCCGCTGCTGGGATTCCCCGAGCTGCCCCTGGACAAGGAGTGATGGTGGAGTAGCACACACACCATCCCATGCCAGGGGCAGTCTTGGAAAGGGGTTCGTCGTCAATAAGGGCTGCTGCTGCTGTGCTGAGGTGCTGTCCCTCCCTCCCACTGCTTCAGTGGCACCCTCCCTCCCTCCCCTCCCTCTCTCTATCTCTATTTCATACTACACGACCTCGGCCGACCTATCTGACTGACTGCATGCTGCAGGGTGGCATTGGGAAACCTGGGTAAGCCTGCCAGCTGGCCTCTGGCTAGATGATCTCAGTCCGCCTATCTGACTGGCTCTCTCTCTCACGCTGCACAGTCTTCGCCAGCCTATCTGAGTGCCCTGCCAACTTGGTGCCAAGGTCCCAGCCTGCCTTCCCTACCGCCTCTCATACCACGCTGCCTGCCCACCTGCCCGCCTGCCCAGGTTGCAAAGCTTGAACCCTGCTTCAGTATGCCTGCCTTCTGCTCATGCCATGCTGCCCACCCGCCTGCCCAGGTGGTCTAGATCAAAGTCTGCCTCAGTCTGCCTGCCTGCTGCTCATGCCACGCTGCCTGCCCACCTGCCCAGGTGGTCTAGATCAAAGCCTGCCTCAGTCTGCCTGCCTTCTGCTCATGCCACGCTGCCTGCCCGCCCGCCCAGGTTGCAAAGCTTGAACCCTGCCTCCGTCTGCATGCCTCTCATACCACGCTGCCTGTCTGCCTACCCTGGCAACTCTGTGTGATGTGCACCACTGGTCTGGTAATCCCACTGCTGCTGCTGGTCTGCAATGGGGCGGCCAGTAGAGCATGGAAGATCACCCCCCACTGATGACAGCAGAGACCACGAACTGGTACTGTGGGCGGGGAATTACACTGGCTGACAAAGGGCCATGGAATTGCTCTCTCTTCCCTCCCACCCTTGCGGGGGTGGGGTCCTGAGACACTCTCTTCCGGGACGCTCCCCTTAACATCGGGGGCGGCCGGCCGGAGGGAGAGCAGCAGCGGGTCCGGGCATTTGGAGGCAACGGGGCGGCCAGTAGAGTGTGGAAGATCAAACCCCCACCCCCTTTGATGACAGCAGAGACCATGAACTGGTATTGTGGGCGGGGAATTGCACTCTGGCTGGCGAAGGGCCATGGAATTGCCCTCTCTTCCTTCCCACCCTTGCGGGGGTGTGGCCATGAGACACTCTCCCGGGCCGCTCCTCTTAACATCGGGGGCAGCCAGAGGTGCGTGCCGGGGGCACGGCTCGAAGGGCTCGACCAAAGGGGCCTGCCCTTCAGTTGTGCCCTTCGGTTGTGCCCTTCGGTTGTGCCGGGAGGTTGGCAGGGGGGAAGGGGAATTGTTGAGGAATTTAGGTGCTGCCTAGCTATGTGGAGTTGTAGCGGTAGGAAGTTGGAGGGTTGCCATATCTCCCCAGTGAGAAGGGGGTGGAGCCGGTGATTGTCCCCTGGTGGCAGCAGGGGGCAGAATGTAGGATTGTTGGGCATCCCTGGTGAGAGCAGGGAGTTCTGTGCCCGGGCAATCCAGTGTCTGCACTAGCTGCCAATGCTGCCTCTGGGAAATCCAATGTCTGCTGCCAATGCTGCCTCTGCTGTCTGTGCCATGGGTTCTGTGCCCTGGCAATCCAATGTCTTCTGCTGCTGCCAATGCCGTCTATGCTGTATGTGCCATGGATTCTGGGGCCCACCATTCCACTCACAGAGAGCCATTGTTCAACTGCATCAAGAAACAGCCACTCCAGCCCCAGGACCCACCGTCAGGGTTCTGGGGCCTATGTTACAGGCAGGGAGGGCTGTCCAATATCTAGAAGATGCCACTCTAGCCCCAGGACCCACCGTCAGGGTTCTGGGGCCATCATTCCTCACACAGGGCGCTGTCATTCCACCATATCAATGAACAGCCACTCCAGCCCCAGGACCCACTGTCAGGGTTCTGGGGCCTACGTCAATCCTCCTGCTGCTGTCTGCTGTGCCATGGGTACTGTGTCCTGGCAATCCAATGTCTCCCGCTGCTGCCAATGCCGCCTATGCTGTCTGTGCTACGGGTTCTGCCCCAGCAACCCAATGTCTGCTGCTGCTGGTGGTAATCCACGTCAGCCATTTGCTCCTCAATCTTGTAGACCGTAATAGCTCGGATGAGTGAGCCGGCGGGCAGGGGCTGGGTGAACATTACAATGGGGCGGAATGGGAGATCCTGTACCCAACTCCCTTTCGATCGGCTGCAGGCAACGGAAGCTATCGTCCCTTCGGAACAATGCTCTCCTATCCCTTAGGATTGACTGTTCGCAAATCCCTACAGATTATAGTCCTCTCCACTTCGCAGATTTGACCGATGGCGCATATCCGGTTGCTCAACCTGCATTCCATGCTGAGTTATTTGAGGATTTCCGCTGTGATGACGAACTCAGTTTCCTTGCCTTCTGACGATTTGGAGCTCGCCCGGGATGATTTCAATCCTAAAAGAATCTTAAACTTCTCCTTCAGGCCAGAATCCTTGTTCTGTGGCTTTGCCATGGTTAGCTAAAAAGTGCCAGGGAACTTCCACTCTCTCCAGCCAGCAGCCACCTGCCCCTGTCCAGCCCCCTTAGCCCTTTCCCCTCATCATTCTTAGCCTGGACCTCAATGCTCTTGGACTTTAAGATGCTGAGATGGCTCCCGTGCATGGGGCCGTCAATAAAGTATGTCACGCAAGGCGTGCAGATTAGCAAAGTCGTGCCAATGGGTGACATTTGGTGGTGAGGGGGATTGGTCACGTGACATTATACCCATATGTTTGTGTCTCTGTCACAGTTATTTAGTATGTGGGTATTTAGGTAGGTGACTAGGTGTGGGTGGGGAGTTTTACTTGCTTTCCTGTCTCACCTCACTCTCTAGACTTCCTCCATTTGCTGTCAGTCCGCTCACGGAGATGGCCCCCAGGCCTTGGCCTATATGCTGTCCGTGCCAAGGGTTCTGTACCATGGCCATCAATGTCTGCTGCTTCCAGTGCCAATGGTCCCCAGGCCAGGCCTATATGTTTTCAAGTGGTATTCCTGGGGCCCTGTTTTAAATTTATTTAAATTGTTGATGTTTTAAAATTGTTTTATATTTTATAATTGTTTTTATTGAGTTGGAAGCCGCCCCGAGCTGTTCTCAGGAGGGGTGGGATATAAATGTCAAAAATAAATAAAATAAAATAAATATGCTGTCTGTGCCATGATGCCATGGCATCAAGGAACAGCTGCTGCCAATGGCCCCCAGGCCTATATGCTGTCTGTGCCAAGGGTCCTGTACCCCAGGTTGCCGCCAAGCTCAAAGCCTGCCTCAGCCTGCCTTCCTGTCTCTCATGCCAAGGTGCCTGCCTGCCCGCCCAGGTTGCTGCTGAGAGAGAGAAAGTCTCCCCACTGCTAGGAGAGACAAACACGATCCCACCCATGCTGTCACCTGCACTATATGGCCAGAGAGAGAGGGAGAGAGAGAGAGGCTCCCCACTAGAACGAGAGAGATGGGGTGTGGGGGAGGCCAGCTCAAGCTGCCACCTGCCAGAACCAGGAAGAACTCCGCGCCCGATGCCCACATCCAGCAGCAGTTCTGGGGCCTACATTACAGGCAGGAAGGGCCTTGCTTTTCCTTCAAGAATTAATTTTTCCTTCAAGAATAAGAAGTAAATGCCTTTAGTTGTCAGTTATAAGGGCTGGAAGAGATCTTGAAAGGTCATCTAGCTGATCTCCCTAAGCCACTCCAAAAAGCATTTACCTAACCAGTATATAAAATTTCCAAAAGTGGGGATCACAAAGCCTTCAAATGATCCACTGCCCACACATCATTTTAACAGGTTTTTGTAACTTAAGTCCATTTCTTCGGATTGTGCCCTCCATGACCAAAGGTAGCAGCTGATCTCTATCCTCTGTACAACAAATTATTTTCCATGTTTGTAAACTCTCTACTTTTCAGGTTCTTCAGATTTTTCACCCATTCCTGACCATCTTTCTTTCTAACTCCTCAAATAATGTTCTCGGATCCCCCTGCAGCTTGCTTACATATTTTTGGGGAGTCTTTTGCTAGTTTCTAAATGGTATGCCCTCAAACTGGAAGTGGAGCCACAAAGAGGCTAAAATTTTCCCCTTATTAAAATATTGGTACAGATCAGCACGACAGAAAAACCTGATTTAACAAAGCTATCACCTTCCAAAGATTAGATAATGCATGTATTTTCTCCCAAATTAGTTTGTAGGGTTTTGTTGTGGTTTTTTTTTTTTTTAAAGAAAGAATAATTTCAACACAAACTTAACTGAAAAGTAACCTCAAAAAAGCAGTTCGACTCCCACTGAATACATGAAACATGGGTAGAGGTCAGCAACCTAGGAAGGGTTGTAGGTTTTTTTAAAAAGCAGGCACTACTTCAGATGTGTGATCATATTACAAACCTATTCTCTATTCCTGCATTTTAGAAATTGGGGAAGGGGTGTGTGTGTGTGTAAATGTAGCATTCCCATAACTGAAGCATGACTCCCAAACTGGTTGAGATCTCCCCCTAAATCTAGGAAAGATTAGCTAAATCTGCAACATAGAAGGAGTTGATTTTTAAACAGAGACACACTCTCTTTTTCTAAAGGGAGTTGTGCAGATCATATAGAATAAGCATCCGAGCGATTTCCTGAGGCTGGAATTGTGTGGCTCGGTCACTCTGCAGGTGTTGTCTGGCCTGCTGTCCCCTCACAGGGTGGCAGGAATTGCTGCCACCCCCTTTGCTTGCAAGGAATGGGGCAAAATTTGCTCCTTATGCTTTGGAATCATATTCTCAGATACTGGGCTCTCTAAACTCCCATTACTCTCACAGCTGCCCAGATAACCCCATATCAGCCTCTCCTTCAGCACCCAGCCAGCCCTCACCCCACGGTCGCTCCACGTAAAATGATCAAACAACCCCTAAACGCCTTGTATTTATAAGCGCCCCATGCGCATGGAGCGGGAAGGCTTTCTCAAACCCCCTCTTCCCCCCCTTCAGAGGCAAAGGGAGGAAGAAATGGTCAATGAATCCTAACCATCTTGGCACTAAGAATGGCAGGAAGGGAACGCAGGAGGAATGGGCTCTCTTGCCTCCGTTTGTTTGGGGGGGCCGCTATCATCCTCCTTGGCTCAATGCTGAGGCTTGGGCATGCCTGTCCTGATGGCACTGAGCTCCACTCTAGGCTAAGAAGCACTCTTCCCCTTTGAGAGTGACAGTTCCACCCAAGCCTTTCTAGCGATATGAGACAAGTCCATGCAGGGATGGAAGGCAGGGTGACATGGTGAGAATGATGAGAGCCAGCATGAAGAACCCTTTTTAATGAGGTAGCAACCTGCTGCTCGTGGGGGGGGGGGAGAGAGCCTCCCCGCTGCTAGAAGGAGAGACAGTCACGCTCCCACCCATGCTGTCACCTGCAGTACATGGTCAGAGAGAGAGAGAGAGAGGCTCCCCAGTCCCACTGCTAGAACAAAGGGGAGAGGTGCATCCAGCTCAAGCTGCCACCTTCCAGAACCACCAAGAGATCTCATCTGTGCTCATGCCCAGTGCCCACATCCAGCAGCAAACCTACCAGAATGAGATGGACAATAACACACAGTGTATTATATGTGCCTGCCTGTGTGCCTCCCTGTACCTGCTACCACCTATTCCATGATTGATTGAAATGTGCCCAACCAAGCACTAATTCTAGGGACATCATTCAAACTCCCATGGGCTGTCATTCCACTGTGCCTGAAGCAATCAATCCAGTCCCAAGAACCATCGTCTGGGTGCTGCTGGTGTTCGTGCCAGACTGGCCAGCTCAAGCTGCCACCTGCCAGAAACAGGAAGAACTCCCATCTGTGCTCATGCACCCAATGCCCACATCCAGCAGCAAGCCTACCAGTCATGCCCACCCATCCCAGGAACCATCAACAAGATTCTGGGACCATCATTCCAGTCACGGGGGGCTGTCATTTCATTCTGGATGCTGCCGCTGCTCGTGCCTGTGCCTGACTGGCCAGCGGAAATAAAAGCCCCTCCGACCACCAGCTCCCACCGCCTGCTGCCCGCTGCCAAGGAGCCTGTCTCTCTTTCTCTCTGGCACACCCACACAGACACAAGCTCTGCCCCTCCTGGGGGACTGTCTGCAAGCTGAGACCATGCTGCTGCCTGGCACATCTTTGGGTTAATACCTTAACTACGCTACATGTGGAGTCAGTTAGATGCTGCTGGTAGGGATCGACAAGCTGTATGAGATTCTGCCACCTGCCAGCCAGAATTTCAGAACATAGGGATAAAAGATTGGACAGGTCAAACGACACTCGTAACAAGAAATATAACAACTTTTATTAAAACTATTTAAATAAAAACAACAAAACAACAACATTATGAAACCAAAACCAAACATTGAAAGGAAACTTACAAAGGAAACTATTATTCTCTGGGCCTGTCCCCCAGGACTTGGGGAAAAGGCAAAAGGCGTTGGGGCACAGCACAGGGCTGAGGGGCGGCCACCCGGTCCTCTTCCATCTCATAGCTGTGGGCCACGGCGAACTCTACGGCCCCTTCCACGTCCCGATGCCCCCTGGAGACCGCCTGGTGGTACAGTTCCAGGCGTTCCATCTCGGCGGAGACGTACTGGGCGTATGCCTCCACCTGTTTCTTCCCCCCTCGAGAGCCTGGAACTGTTCCACCAGGCAGTTCTCCAGGCAGCGTACACCTGACATCATCTGGCGGCCAGGCCTCAACCCAGGCCTCACACCCAGGCCTTTGGGGGTGGGGGTGGGCTAGGGCTATGGTCCCCCCCCCCTGTTTTATTGTTTTAACCTTCGTGCCCTGTTTGAATTATTGTTGATTGTTTTAAACTGTTTTTATAATGTATTTATGTATTTTTGAACTGGAATTGTTGGAAGCCACCCTGAGCTGGTTACAGGAGGGTGCGGGGTATAAATCATTGAAATAAATAAATAAAATAAACTTCGGCCCGAAAGGCCTTGGCCGCAGCAGACTCCTGGAGCCCAGGGGACTCCACATCGGGGCTGGAGGAGGGGGAAGGGCTTACATGCCGTCGCTTTCGGGTTGCCTCCCCCCCCCCTTTCTGGCGCTGATGCTCAGGCTGAGGCTCCATGGCCACGCCAGAGTCCTCCTGCCGCCTCACTCTCCTGCCTTGCCGCTTTTCGATTTGGGCAATGATCCCCGATGTGGTCCCCTCACGCTGCAGCCTGAATCTTTTCTGGCTGATCTAAAGAGCATAAAAAGATAGGAACATAAGAAGTGTCGTACTGTGTCAGACCAATGGTCTCTCAAGCCCTGCCTGCATTCTGTCTCCACAAGTGGGTGGACTGTGTGGCCAATCTCTCTCTGCAGGGGACTTCCGTTCCTAACAGGTCATAGGGCAATCCATTCCCTGTTGTTCCAGTCCCCGTGCCTTACCTTGCATGTGGCGATTCCGTCACCCTTCTCATAAAACCTCCAGACATCCGACCTCCTCCGCCGAATGTCTGGGAGTGTCACTGGCGACCTCTGCCTAGGGGTCCTCCTTGACCTGGCACCAGCGCTGAGTTCACCATCCAATTCCTCTCTGAAATGGGAATACATTAAGAACACCAAAGTAATATCATGCATTTATGATGATGCCTCTAGTCCTCCCTCCTTGGAGTGCTAGGGATGGCAACAGGAGATGTGACCCTGGCTGGCACGTGCAAATCCCGCCCTCCTTGGGGTGCTAGGGGATGCTAGGGAATGGGATGGCAAATGGAGAAACCCTTGCTGACACGTGCAAATCCTGCCCTCCTTGGGGTGCTAGGGGATGCTAGGGATTGCAACTAGAAAGGCCCTGGCTGGCACGTGCAAATCCTGCCCTTATTTGGGGGTGCGTATGGAATGGGATGGCAACTGGAAAGTGGAGACCCTTGCTAGCCTGGCACATGTTTGGGTGGGGGTGCTGCTCGTGCTCATGCCTGACTGCTGGAAGAGCCCCCCCCATACTACAGTACCCTCTGTCTCTGGCAGACATCTGCTGCTACCTGCTGATGCCCACTGTTTGTGCCTGACTGATGCCCACCACCCACGCACCCACCCTCACACCAGTGAGCTCGCTCTAACGGATGGAGCCTTTCTTGTCCTCAAAGTAAAAAAAAAGTTTACAAACCTGGCAGCACCTCCTGTGCCTGCTGCTTGCTCCTCATTTGAGGAGCCAGCCACCACCACTGAAGGTCTTCCTCCTCCAAGAGCACCACGTTGGCCCCCAGCCGTGGAATCAACACAGCAGCCTTCTTCATTTTTTTTTTAAACAAGCAGCCAACCAAACCAAAACACACGGTAACCCACCACACACCAACACTCACCAACCAGCCAAACACAAACAGCCAAAACACACGAACCGAACAGCCACCCAGCCAAACACATGCTCTCTCGCCACACAGCTCCGCACGCACTCGAATTTCCGGTGTCCGGCATGATCACATGCTCTCGCAATACTTTTTCCGAACGCCCAAACTGAACCAAACACGCCCAAACTGAATGGCCGAACCCGAACTCGGCGAACGACCTGAACATGCGAACCAAACACGCGAACCAAACCCAAACAACCTGTTCGCACATCCCTACCTGGGAGGCCACCAGGAAAGGTGTCTGAAGCTTGAATACAGGTCTTTTTGTCCCTCTCTCCTGAAAGAGGGACTTTGATCCCCCAAAAGAGAGAGAGTGGAATTTGGCACCCAAAGAGGGACTCTCCCTCCTAAGTAGGAACTATTGCAAGCTTTGTCATTGCGAGGCCAATAAAAGATATCCCTTTACTACTTTGTCTGTATTGCCAGGTGGTATGCCCTTGACGTGAATAGAGTCAGGATTGCACCCATAATTTTGAGAGAGAAGGGGGTGTTGGAGTTCGTAAGCACATAATCAAGCCAAACGGTCAGGACTTGTACAGAAGGCCCCCGATATAAGGGCACCTAAAAGAGCTATGAGCATTTTGTGAGCTTTCCTGGGGTTGAGGAACAGAATTTTGGCTATATGTCCAAAACGTATGGGTTAACATTTCCACGTTACAAACCCTGCGCCCCATTTGCCTCCCGGAGATTTTCCCAGAGGCAAATTGGGTGCATTTTGGAAAATGGGAAAGCACCCTAAGTGTGGGAGAAGGTGGAGCTTACCGGTTGCAGGGTAATAGAGACAAAGTAGCCCAGGGATATCTTTTATTGGACCAACTCCAATTGGTGGAGGTAGGCAAGCTTTCGAAGCTCACCGGGTCTTTCGTCAGGCAGGCCTGGGGTTACAAAATGAAGAAACAAAGCCAAAGCAGAGGTTTATACAGTGGTGGGGGATGTACCCATTGAACTCAGAGGGAGGGGAGAAGAAGAGGAGAACAAGGTGGGGGAGGAGATGGCAGTACAAAAGGGGAAATACAACAGTGTCGTAGCTATTGATAATAAATAACTAAAAGTCACCTGTAACTGTAGACAGTCATAGGATAAACAAATGGCTCTAATGTCTGGGGAAACAGAGCAAATAAAAAGTGGGGCAGAATATAGGGCAGGTGTCCATGAACTTATTGGCTGAATGGGTTGGGCTTGTCTCTCCTCAGCTGCTTAAAAGGTTGGGAGGTATGATAGTTGGTCCCATTGGACTGGGGGTCAGGTCACAGGCCTCTAATCTGAATAAGGGGAATTTGTACTGTATTTGAATACACAACAGCAAATGCAAAACACAAAATTTACAGGCAATGGAGCTGACTGAAAGTGAGAGAAAAGCAGCATTAAGGCAGCATGGATTTTATTTATTATTTTATTTTATTTTTAGCCTTCTTTCCCCTGCAGCAGCCCAAGGTGGACTGAACATACAGGCTCTGCTCCCAATCAACCTTTCAAATGTCATGGGTAAGCAAAGTTGCTTAAAACAGGTTGCTTTCCTGAGTGTTGTCAATTTCCATCTATTTATGATGTGTGAAGGGAATTACTGATTTGATATATATATATATATTTCTTCTATTAAAATATATTAGGGCTTTCTGTAGGCAAGGAGAATGTGGCGTATTTGGGATATCCCTTACTTCACAGGACGGCTCCATAGATAGAACTCGCTAGCCCCCAGCAGCTCCACAATGTCCCTTAGTTTTGAAACTTTTTGGTCTGGAAACCTTATTCTAGAAGGAGTTTGTGGGAAGATATTTCTAGGAAAAGGACCTTTTGTTTGAAATGCATTGTACTCCCTGGTCCGCACTCCCCAAGCATTTGGGCATACTGCAAGATCTACCTTTCTTTCTAGGCTTTTTATCCGGAGAGAGTGTGGTTGCCGTGTTGGTTTGTGGTTGCCGTGTTTAGTGACAGAGCTGGAGACAAAGTTCTTTGAATGATATCTTTTATTGGGCCAGCTATTGTTGGGGGAAATGTGCAAGCGTTCAGACCTAACAGGTGAGTGTCGCAACATCCAATCATGGCCACACATGACGCATTGCCGAAAAATCCAGAGTGCCCTGCGGGTCAAGCCAAAAAAGTGCGTGGCAATGGGCGCCCACACATCCCCGGCCCGTATGAACTGAGGTGGCCACTCAAGCCAGAAGACAGGTACCCCCACTCAGAGACACGATGGGCAGGTGGCATGGCCTTTGCAAGTCACAGGAACTGGCCGCAAGCACTGGGGAGCCCAGTTCCCCAGCGTTCATAGCCGGGACATGGCAATTTCAAAGGCCAGTCGGGCGCGCTTCCCTCTCCCACATGGTCCATGGCAGGGGAGTACAAGGCAGCTGCCAGGATAACTACTCTGGGAGCTGCCCGTTAGAATCCCTCCCCACTCACTCCACCTGCGTGGCTATATATTATGTAAGAGAAGAGGTGGGGGAGGGAGAAGATACCTTCCCGTATCTTCTAATGGACTCCTCCCTCCCTTCACACTCTTCCCCTTTGTATTACTTGTCTCCTCCTGTTCTCGCCTTCTCTAACCACATTTATCAACCACTTTGTTTTACCTCTCACTCGTGGCGCCCTGATATCACCACCCTTCCCTATCCCTTCTCTCCCCCGACTTCCTCTGTTACATAATATATAACCACTGTGCTTTGCTCAGATCTTCAGTTCTTACTCCTATCTGCCTGAGGAAGGACCCTGTGAGGTCCGAAAGCTTGCACACTACCACCAATAATAGTTGGTCCAATAAAAAAATATAATTCAAACTACTTTGTCTCCACCAGGCTTTTTATGGGACTCTGACTGATGGATGAGATATAAATGGTGTGGATGGGGTTAAACCAGTGGCTTTTCAATCTCTAGGAGCTAAGGTTGTTACCAAGGGTGAAACAAGCAGCGAAATTTCTGTCTCAAGAACTGGGATTGATTTCCTGCATGTTTCCTGATAACCAATGCGATTTCTTGATTCTCACACTACCGCGAGATACTGTTCCGATTTACTGACTTTTTCCTTACCGTTTACCACATACCTCCTAGTGCATACCATTAATTTTCTGCATTGCCGAGGGTACCATTTTACTTCCAGGTTTCTGTCTGTTGTACTGCATTTTTGAGCCAATCACTGTGTGAATAGCCCACCTCAGTGCCTCTTAATCTCCAATCCAGTGTCTCCAATCAGAATTGTTCTACATTCCCTTTGCTTTGACCAATCTGCAACCAGAGTGCTGATTAGTAAAGGAAACTTTGTACCAGCCAATGAGTGACAAAGAAGTACAGGGAAAATGGAGTCCAGAGAAGCTAGAAGAAATGTGGTGGTGTACTTGATTGGTATTGTACTTGGAATTTGAAATTGACAGCAAAGCAGTAAATGGGATCCCTGTAAGCACCTTATCGGTAAATTGAGAAATGAAATGTTGATTGAGATATTTCCGAATACCAAAAGCTTCTCAATTTGACCAAGAAGGTATTGGGACTTAGGATTTTGACGGGAATTCCTCTCTTTACAAAATCTCATTTCAGCCCTAGTTTGTCTGGGTGGTCATTTCTTGTCTTGTGTTGTGTATTTTGTAGCCTGGGGTAATACATCTAGGCTTAAGCTAGGCATCATATATAGTCTTATAAATATATCCGTGATTTGCATTGAATCAGTTCTTTCTGCTTACGTCATCTTTAATTGCAAGCCTAGCCCAAGCAATAAGTCTTGCTGCTTCTTTTAATCCTTTCATTCCTGTCAGTCGCAGCACAATGCTGGAGGGAATGTTGTGATCTAGGGAACCTTCTTCACATCATCTTCTTGTAAAGAACCAGACATTGATACCTTTACTATGGGCCAAAATGAATCCATATATATGTAGGTAGATAGATATAGCTATATAATATAAATAATATTGAAACCTAGGGTTTCTATACTTAGGGCCCCAAATCTACAGCTAGGCTCCTAAACCCCTTGAGCTAGTAAACTGTCTCTAATGATTACACAGTGCCAGGTACCTTGCTGATGCTCTATACAAAATAAACCTATTTATTCATTTATTTATTTGGATTTATATCCTGCTCTTTTCTGCAAGCTCAGGGTGGCCTAAAAACCTACAAAAAATATAAAACCCAATCAAAATGAACCACATAAAATTTCAGTTAACACCACGCCTGCCCCAAACCCTATCCCTGCCTGCCAAAAGCCCAGCCAAATAGGTGTGACATTAATAATAACAATACAATAAAGTTTAACCCAAGTGGAATGGTTTGCCAGAAGTGCTGAGAGCCAACAAATTCCAGTGCCGTGAAAGAGGAGCTGTGAGTGCTCAGCACCACTGGCAATTATGCACAGAAGTTTGAAAGTGTTGCTCTCTTTAGATAATATAAATATAAATAATATTATCTAACACAAAACCTTCCGGTTTACAACAGATAATTAAGGCAAGTTTTTTCTACTTAAACAAACCCTAAAAATCAAGGAAAGGAATATTTCCTAAGCCCAGCAACCAAAGGGGAAAGAAACAACCCCACACCTCCCAAACTGCTGCCAAACCCACCTTAACGATGATGCCGTGTTCAGTTCTGGTTGGTTTCTTATTCTCAGCCTCATGGCCTTAAGCTTTATTTGGGAGGGGGTTTTTCCCACCAGGCTGCTGTCCACTTTGCATGATATACATACCCCAGCGGTTACTGATTTCTTTCCCCCCGCGCAGCTCCTCTCCACCCCCATAGCACAGCGCACTCATGTAATTCCAGTGATGAGCTTTGCCCATGGCATGGTGCACGTGGGGAGAGGTCAGAGCCATGTTGCCTATGCTCTGTGTGATGTTGTATGTCCCTGTCTGTTTCGCTGTAGGCATGCAGTGTTAAACTTTGTTTGGTTTCCTATCCTCAGTCTCATGGTCTTAGCTTTTTTTTTTGTTGGGGGTGGGGGGGTGAGGGGAGGCATTGTACCTGCCAGGCTGCTGTCCACTTTGCATGATATACATGCACATGCAGTTACTGGTTTCTTTCCACCCATGCATTGATCAGTCAGCTTCTCTCCACCCCCATAGCACAGTGGACTCAGATAATTCCATTGATGAACTTTGCAGCTTTCCAGCCACCAGTCATTACGACACCAGGGCCATGGCATAGAAAGTTCGTGATAACTGCGAGCCCCATAGCACAAAATGGGAATTTCTCCATCTGATTTCTCCATCCCCCTTAAAATAAACTTCACTTCTACACCACCAGACCTTCGAGGACCAGTCCCTTTATTAATTTTTTTATCTTATTCAGGGATACTTACACGCCCCCTAAAAAGAGAAAAACCCGACAAAAAACTCGCCAACCCGGAAGTAAACAGCCTGAAAAATCCAATGCAAGTGAATGGGGGCAATTACATTGGAGCTCCTATTTATTTATTTATAATATATTGCATTATTGAAATGCTCCAAATTTGTGAGCTCAGACTAAGGCAGATAGCTGTCTAGAATCCTTGCAGTTTCAACTGGTACATGCCACGGATATCGGGCAGATACATAAATACAGCATACAACCATTGTTAAAAGGGCCATCGGGGCTTGCCTTAATGACTCCTAATTAGCCTATTTCCCCATGGCTTGGTGGAATAGTGACCTATATTCATACCTCTCAACTGTCCTGGAAAATCCAGGATACTCCTGATTTCACACCTCTTCTGTTATCTGTCCCGCAGTCCCTGAAAATTGCTGCAATGTCCTCGATTAGAAAATGAGGGGCTTGGGACAGCAATTTGAAGCCATCAATGGGGACAATGGGTTGGATTCTCCAACCTGAAATAGCCAAACAGGTTTCTCCAGACAAGTTCAAAGCAGCCCCTCCCATCCTATAAATAGACTCTCTATTGTCCTCTTCCTAATTACTCTTCTCATTGCAGTCTTTGATGCTCCCAAAGAGACTCTTGTGGTGTGTGTGTGTGTTTAGAAAAATAAGTTTTAATGTGAAGCTATGATTTTGAATTGTTTCTCTTGGAAAAAAAAGCAGGTCAAGTCCTTCAGACTCGGGCTGAAAGTTAACTTTTGGTGTTTTTTTTTGTCTCATCAAGAATGCTGGTTCTTGGTTCGTTCCAGGAACCAAGAATGAACCAAGACCCGACAGCATAAGAACATAAGTAGTGGGTCAGACCAACAGTCCATCAAGCCCAGCATCCTGTCTCCAACAGTGGCTAAGTAATCTCTATCTCTTGGGGAAAGTACCCAATTGGTCACAATGGACAATCCATTCTGGTTTTGTTTATTTTGTCTCTGTTTCCTGAAAGAGGGATTTTAACTGCCGAAAGAGGGACAGTGGGATACAGAACCAAGGAGAGGGACTGTCCCTCTGTGTTTTAGCAAGGGTGTGGCCGACCCAGGCTCGTGTCTCAATTACGTGGCCCTCTAAGGGCAAGGAGGCAGAGTCTCCGTATTCGACGGCCCTCCAAGGAAGCCAGCCTCAACCTCCCTCCACAAAGGTTGTGGTGCTGCCCTAGCTTTCAGTGAAGTCCCCTGGAGTGGCAGTAGCCCCACTAGGAAGGAAATTTTTAAGTCAGGAGGGCCAATACTCCACTTCTGCCCACTCTGAGAACTTCTTTCTTGGCCCTGCTCCCTCCCTCACCCACTCTGAAAATGTCCTAGTGGTGCTCAGCCACATGGAGAGGGCCCCCTAGAGTCCAGGGCCTGGGCTTAACTCGACCCTCTTGCTCCATGGTAGCTTACACCCCTGGTCCCTCTTAAGGGAATTTTGGGAGGTATGCGACCTAGCTATGCCCCTGTGACCCAGAAACACCATATTGCATCTGTGAGGCTTTTTAGTTGAGATCTTTTTAGCCACTAGCTTCGGACCTGAAGCCTTCTCTGTTCAGACCACAGAACCAGCAGAGAACAGGAATTCTTTGCTGCCCGCTTCCCTGGCAATGAGCTACAAACCCAACCTAGCAAGACTAGTCAAAGTCTTCTAGATCTCTCTCTTGAGAGTACTGCACAAGGGTGGGGAATCAGCTCACCGTGTGGAGCAGATACTTGTTTGGGTGTGAATGAATGGGCACCACTAGTTCTACTTCTTTCCATGGATGTTACAGCTTTCAAACATGGACCTCTATCTAGGTTTTAAAATGTAGCAGCCGCCTTATCTGGACCTCTGTAATCCAGAGCCTTCCTTCCTTGTACTGGACACATCTTAGCTCAAAAAATAAATAAAATAAATAATGGAACTCCTTCCCCTTGGAGGCCTGCCTGAGCCCGAGCCTGTTTGTTTTCCAGAGGAAATGTAACACCTCTTTTGTTTGGACAGGCATTTGGCAGGCGTTGAGTGGGAGTGGACACGGAGTTGGGGAGGGAGATTGATAGATGGTAGGGGGTACGGTGGGTGCGGTGTCTGAGTTGATGTTGGATCTTTTATGGGATTTTAATGTATTTTATTGTATTTTATATTGTTAGCTGCCCTGAGTCTGTGGAAAAGGGTGGGATAAAAATGTAAATAAATAAATTAAAATAAAATAAACAGTCCCCTTCAGCTCTCAATAACAATTCTGTTAAAGTAGAATTCCTAACGTTTTTCAAAACACCTTTCTAATCCAGTCAAACAGCAGATTCCTGATGTGTCCAAATGAGGGGATTTCTCTACTTGTGAGAATTTCTTGAGATCTTTCTCTCTCTCTTTCTATCCTCTACTTTGTTTCTGCCTCCCCTGCCAGATTCAAGCCATTTAAAAGTGTATGAACAACTACACACATCTTGCTTTTGTTCCCCAATTTTGGCCTGACCATTTGGTGGCAGGAAAGACTCCACTTACCGGATTTACATATGAGTGTGCCCCTCCCCGTAGAAAGTGAGCAGCGGCATCTGCACGGTTAGGGAGGCTGGGTATTGAGACATGAGAGGAAACAGAGTGGTGGGCTCAAGGGAGTCATGGGGGAACTGTGGGTTTTGGGTAGAGCAGGAGAGGATGCTGGAACTAGAGCATGGATGGGAAACCTCAGGCCCGGGGGGTAAGGGGGAATGTGGCCCATGGCTAGTTTTTATAGGACTCCATTCCAACTGCTAGATCTGGCCACTGCATTCAATTTCTACCCCAAGCAGCACTGAAAAACTGAGGTTGGAGTATGATAACAGAGATGAGGGGCATGCTGCTCACAAGAATAGGGCACAGATCCATTATCTGGACCATCCTCTTCCTGAACACACCCCTTAAGCACCCCTGCCCTAACTTTTATGTGGCCCTCCAAACCTGTACTAATGTTCAAAGAGGCCTCTGGGAGAGAAAAGGTTCCCCACCCCTGGGCTAGGGAGTTGGCATGGCTGTGATGGGGTTTCCAGAGAGCAGGTGAGAGGTGGCTGCCTGGGTTTGTGATGGCGTCCAAGGTGCTCCCCGCTCTCAGCATTTGGACCAGAGCTAAATTACTCCCCAGGTGAGAATGTAGGCCCTGCACTTGCAATCTGCTACATGCTGGTGGCATTTCAGGATTTGGGTAAGGCTGTTTATCCGCCATTGGCAGTAGTCAGTGCCCTAAAGGAAAGCAGATTCCAGGTTCAGGGTGGAGGCTTTAGTCTGAAAAGCATTTTGGTGCCTCCCAGAACTGAAGATCATATCTGTACAAGATGCTATTATTACATACTCTTCATCAACACCTTTGAAGAAGTTATGGCCACTGGATATGAACTTGCCTCCTCCAAACCTACCCCGCCCCCAGGTACAAAAAATCTCAAGATTTATCTTATAGTGGAGAGCGTAATCCTCCAGCTGTTTGGCACTGGTGGCAGGCCTCCTTAGCACTGGAACCCGTCCCAGTCAGTTCACAGCAGTAGGAATCAGCTGGAGGATTCCACCATTGTTCTGCATTTCAAATAACTTGACAAACTTTAAAGACTTAATTCTTTATTGAAGCAAGTGTCTGACAGTTAATTTGGATGAATCCCTTTCCCCACAAGTAGTTTAACTGATTTCTTTTGTCCTGGCAACTTCAGTGCTGAAATCCTTGAATTCTTTTGGCACACCTCTCACCACTGTTGGCTCCAGTTGTATTCACTTCTGCAGTAAACTGTAGCTCACAATGAATAAAGGTTTTGGAAGTCAAAACTATGTGGGGCTGCCCATGCTGACGGTCCGGAAGTTGCAGCTGGTACAAAATGCGGCGGCCCATCTCCTGGTAGGGACGGGCCGCAGGGAGCACAATCAAACAGGGCTCCAAGCATTGCACTGGCTGCCAGTTGTCTTCCAGGCCTGATACAGTGTGTTGGTTTTGACCTATAAAGCCCTACACGGCCTGGACCAGCTTACCTGAGGGTTTGGCTCACTCCCTGGGCGCCAGGGCGGCCCCTGCGGGCATCCAGGGGCGCCCTCCTGGAGGTCCCATGTTTTTGGTGGGTGTGGACAGAACAGGAGGGTGTTCTCAGTGACCGCTCCATCACTGTAGAACGCCCTCCCAGTGGATCTTCGCCTCAGTCCAAACCTTCTTACTTTCCACTGGTGGTGTAAGACCTGGCTTTTCCGCCAGGCGTTTGCAGGGGGGAGGGGGAGGGTGGGATGGGTTGATTGGGTTGGGTATTTATTATACAGACCGGATGTGGTATTGAGTGAGTTTTTATCATTTTTGTTGTAATTTAATGTTTTATTGTCTGTTTTCTTGAGCCGCCTCGAGTCATCTTCAGGTGAGAGGGGTGGAATATAAATAGATTTATAAATAAATAAATATGCACCTCCATTTTGTAGATGGCACGTGATGTGGCAGGCTGTAAGATAAATCCACTTCACAGTGTGGCATTACTAAAACAAGGCTCATGTAGCCTAAGTATTTACAAATGGAACCTTTATGGAAAATGTCACTGTGAAATTCCATGGAACTTCTGCCTTCCTTCTGGGACTGGCTCTGGTTTGTATCAGGTCTGGATTTATTTATTTGGATTTAATTAAGTTACGTAAAAGAGCATTTATGCTGAGTTTCAGGTGCCTAGCTATTCATTACATGCTACAATGCAAAAATATTACAGAATCAAAATGAGTGTTTGTCAAACATGGGATCAACGGTGACAGCAATTCTTTTTATTTGGGAGAGGGTTTATCCCACTTTTTTTTTTTAAGGTGGGAGTAGCAAAACAGACCTGCTTCCCTTGTATTATTATTGGTCTATCACTGACAACCTATAGAGGACAAAATGTCCTTATGGAATATTAAAATATCCTGCTCCCCCCTTGCTATTCTATAAGTAGAAACATCCATAGCTACGTGTGTGTTTGAATATAATATAACACATCAGTAACATCAAGATTTACAAAGTCACTAGTGTTCAGCATTTTGCTCTTGTCTGGTTTTCAAAACAGAATAGATCCATCCTGCAAGATGCTGAGAACTCTGATCCATCATCCTGTAACTAGCCCCCCTCCTCTTAGCCATGCTCTCCTAAAGCATACATTCTCTGAGTGCTTAATTTGTAAATAAATGAATAAAATGCTGGGGCCCAGTTGCCCCAGAAGCTACATCTCTTGATCCAGACCAGAAGTCAGTCCCACAGCTAGTCAGAACAGGGAAATGAACTCTGTTTTTCAGCTAGCAACTAGATTATCCTGCCTCTGTACAGCTGAACATAAAACAGGATTCCTTGGGTTTTAATCTATAGGGTGTCCACTGGCCAGCACAGAGGGTGGGGCAGGAAAGTTGTTAATTAAACCCAAATAAACCATTCAGATTTTTCTCTGGCTTTTATTTCCAACCTCAGAATGGTCAATATTGGCCTTTTGCTCGTCTTTCACATTTCAGGGTACAAACTCCTACTGGGAACATTTCCTGGGGCTCAGGCCCCCCCCCCCTTTGAATTATATCCACTCCCTCCAGCCTTACAGCAGCTCAGGATGTCTCACAACACATTTAAAAATAAGTTAAAACAACACACAATATACAAAAGAGTTACTAAAACATTAAAAACTAACAGTAAAAGAGGTAAAAGACCACTAGCAAATGCCCTCCCCCACCCTTACTTCCCCACCCCTACCCCTCAAAGCTCAGACAAACAGACAGGTCTTACAGGCCTGACGAAAAGCCAACAGGCTGGGAGCTAGGCGAGCTTCCTCTGGGAGGGAGTTCCATAGCCGCGGTAACACCACTGAGAACGCCCGCTCCATTGTGGCCCCACGGTTCACCCAGGGGACCTCCAGGAAGGCGCCCCTGGCAGATCGCAGAGGTTGCTCCAGGGACATGAGGAGACGACCATGCCCTGTAGCCATCACAACTCCCTCCCAGATGTCAGTAGCACCTGGGAGGGACGGGACAAAAGTTTGTGATCTGGGGAAAGCTTGAAGGTGTGATCAAGGGGGAGGAATTGGGGCTGCCCCCTCCCCCTTATGTCTGTCCTGGTTGTGCCCCTGATCGCTGAAGCTGTCTTTCTCAACAAACTCTTGCACTAAATATTCTGGCCAATGAAAACATTCTGTCGCAAGGGTAACTGGTTGCTGAGGATTTTGAGATACTAGTGTGTGCTTAAAAATGAAGAAATCCTCTTTGAAAATCTATGGGTGAAAACAGACATGACACTTTAACCACCCTTGGTGGTCATTTATGCATGTTTCAGGGCTGCATAGGGCACCAATACAACCCTGCAACATGCATAAATAACCACCAAGGGTGGTAAAAGGGTGGTTAGCGTCGTGTCTGTTTTCACCCTATGCATTAATAGCCAGTTGAGTTCACTGTATAAAAAGTTTTTGGGTACTTCCAGTTGTGTAACCTACACGTATCATACATCAAATTTAAAGTTTGAGAACTGTGGATTTGCCATCAAAGGGTGAAAACAGACATGACGCTAACCACCCTTTAACCACCCTGGGTGGTTATTTATGCATGTTGCAGGGCTGTACTGGTGCCCTATGCAGCCCTGAAACATTCATAAATAACCACCAAGGGTGGTTAAAGGGTGGTTAGCGTCATGTCTGTTTTCACGCAAAAATCAATGAAAATAAATACAAACACAATAACAAATAGAGCCTTTTAGCAGTGAAGCGTATCATGACTTGTTAAAAGCCGTGATGTGCTTCAGTCTCTATACAATTCCAAACTGTGCAGAGCTCTGCTTAGCAGTTCCCATACTTTTGGTGGTTTATGGCCTCATGAGCCAAAGGCAGGTTTTGGATGTACTCGGAACATATACTAAGAATGTTATTTTCAGGGACATGCTATAGCATTTCGTGTGAATACACTCACAACTTTCTCACATGTATCGACTAGTACTACTGAAAACTATATGCCGCAGTCACACACACATCAAATTTGTTTTTATCTAAATTAATAATGCTTTCTGAAAACCCTGTTAAGGTTTTACATGGGAATTCTGATAATTCTCACCTCATCTTTAAAGACACTTTTCTGTCCATTCTCTTAGGCACACTTATTTTGTTTGGAGCATATAGATGGATGGTTTGTATGTTGAATCCTATCTTCGGGAGAATTTTTACACCTCAAAAATAATATAGCTTCACTAGTTTTAAGCCTCCAAAAATAGTATAGATTTATGGCTGGAAGATATTCAGCTGTAATGCATGAAAGCAAGATTTAAGGGGGAGGGGGGGACGGGGGACAGCTATTGCTTTTACTCACTCAGTAAATACGTCATGTGAAACTGAAGAACATCAGTGTCATAAGAACCAGCAATGTGAAAATGATTTCTGTCTCTTTAATTTAACCCCTTATAATATCCTCAGTAATTGCAGTGCCATGTACAGTGCTCTGCTAGAAGATGGCTCCGTTGAAAGCAATACCCTGGAAATGAACTCCACTAATCAACTGCTCATGACTCCAACAGATGTTTTTGCTTTCCAGACAATTGAAACCTCATGCTCAGCTTTTTCTTTTTCAGACAAGGAGCAAATGCCACTACACATCTGAAGCTTCAGAAACTTTGCCACATGATATCGGGAACAAATTGTTAAGCCCGTCAGCAATGTCAAGGTTTGAAGTGGTGGTCCACAAAAGGTACTGGGTCTCGGAAGCCAGATGAGTAGCGTACAGAACCACCATGTTGTGGTTTTGTTCCAGATGCCCATACTTCCTTCAGACTCTTGTCTGGAGTTCTGAAATGTCAGATAGACTCTGACCAAAATGCGCTGTCTTCCCCCTCTCCCCTTCAAAGGCTGAATCATTTTAGGATGCGGAGATAGAGTTTAGTGATTATTTTTTAAGGATATGACTCGTGCACTGTGGAAGCCAGTTTACATAATGATATTCTACAAGCATGTTCAAACTTCTCAGTCACTGGATTGTCAGAGGCAGCAGGGATACAGTTTTTGTGCTTTGTTTGGTGAATAGCTCAGGAAATAGAAATCACTACTTTTGGTTTCTTCCTGCAGAGGATGACTGTTTGGATACCTGATCAACCCATCTCACTGGGGAGGAGAGAGTGAAATGTTAACATCCCCCAAAAGGATGAAGTGCAATCACATGCCACCCCAATCAAGAGCAGCCCAGTGGAAACTAAACACCTGTTGGAAGAATACAATGAAGCAATTAAAGCTTGTAGCCACTGGAGACGGATTTCCTTGAGAATGTACCAGCTCATTTACAAATCGTCTTTCTCTGAGCAATGAGCAATTCCCAAAGCAGCATTCCCTCCCCACAGCTAATCATCAGCGCCTTTGTTTCAGGAGTCACAGTGTATCAGGGGCCAGGTCTTATCAGGATGGAATGAGCAGAAAGTAGCATCAGTATTCACAACTGGCAATCAAATGTGGAACTCCATAACTAGGCCTCGTTGTTTCAGCCAAACAATTTGTAAGCCCCTGAGGGCAGGGACCTGTCTCTCTAATCGAGGAGAGACAAAGGGGAGGGTGGAAGCGGTTTGCCCCGTGTCCAGCATAAGTCACTGCAGGATCTTCTCCCAGTTAAACAGGCCGTTCCCCACCATATTTTGTTTACACAGTGCATTGTCTCCATCCTGTAACCATACGTACACTACTTTGCCCTTGTTATTATGCAGGCCCTCTGGCCTGGCATGTTCCTTGCCAGCCAGATCCCCCTTTTGGGTTGCTTCTGCTGGCTTGGCCCCTTGCTGGCTGGTTCCCAAGGGTAGCCCTGTGGGCCATAGGGCCGGCTCCCTTGCCTCCTTCCATGGAGCCTTTAGGCAGGT
The DNA here is from genome assembly GCA_003113815.1 of Sphenodon punctatus. Classification (NCBI taxonomy): domain Eukaryota; kingdom Metazoa; phylum Chordata; class Lepidosauria; order Sphenodontia; family Sphenodontidae; genus Sphenodon; species Sphenodon punctatus. Next base: position 18,441,235 of record QEPC01013865.1, read on the forward strand.
CACCTGTTACGGAGGAACATAGGGTCACACACGTGTAACACAGGACTATATGTAGACTACAAGTCTGGTAAATATGTAATGCCAAAGGTTCCCCATGTATGTAAGGTTACAATTGAGAGCTGTAGAACTCAAATTAGGGCTCTGACGCGTCACCAGGCTACAGGAAATAGCCAAAATGTGTATTCCAGAACACTTGCCAGATGGAACCCTGTAGAGATTTAGATGGCCCTTTGTTTTTGCCTGGGTTGGTACGTGACCGACCCCACGATTTCCCCCAAAGCGGTAACAGAGACAAAGGGGGAGAAAAACTATTTAAATGAGCCAGTAAGTCACCTGAGGAAGCTCATCCTAAAGCCATCTTGAGAGCTGATCTACATGTGAAAAGCCTGGCGGCAGCTAGGCTGGAGAAACATGAGCAGAGAGACATGATTTTAGTCTCTAAGAACCAGTGCCCAGCCGCTTACGTTTAAGGGCTGAGAGAACCAGAACTTCTGGACCTTGGTGGGGTAAGATGCTTTATTTAGGAACTCAACCAGTATAGATCAGGAATGCGTTATATTTACCTTTGATTTCTAATAACCACTCTGTATCAATTATCTTGCTTATGTAATCAATAAACTTGCTTCTTATCTTTATGAAGAAGTGTCTGTGTCTAACATTGGAACACAAGTGAGCAACAAGAGCCCTCAAGCTCTTGCGAACCCAGAGAGTAAAGAGTCTGTAAACGGGAAGGATCGGGCCCTTGTGTGACAAAGGAGTTTCATTGTGGCACACTTGAATTAGCCAGAGAGAGAAACTAATTCAAGAGAGCTGTGCGCAAGGGAAACTGAGTCACTCAAACCCGGCAAATGGGGGGTGAGGACCCTCCAATCCATGACACCACCTCTGAGGCCAAGCCCTCTGGCACGTTGCCTCTTCCTGCAAGCTTTCCGCTTCTAGCTTTTATAATTGAGGCTCAGCTGGCTTGCAGGGCCACAGCCAGCTGGAGCCACTCAGCTGACCTTAGTTGGTTAACTTGCTGGCTAAAGAAGCAGATATTTTTTCAGATCCCAGCTTGCTCCTTTAGGGCTGTGCCCCTGCAGACACCTATTCCTACCCTGTGTGCCTGGTCCTGCAGGGACTCTGTCACTGAAGAGGGGATAGGAAAGAATGGGGATACGTTCATGAAACGGAGAATTGCAGGCGTACGTACTTAGTTTAGTTAGCAGGGAGGAGCTGGATCCTGTATAAGGAGAAGCATAAAGGACCAATCTGTGGGCATGGAGAGCTACGGAAGGCCTCATGGAAGACTATGGTGGCTAGATATGCAAATTTTAGAGACCACTTATGAGAAATACAGGTTGCAGGGCTGCACTGGAGCCAGTGCAGCCCTGCAACCTGTATTTCTCATAGGTGGGCTCTAAAAGTTTCATATCTGGCCGAACTATGGAAGAAGTAGGTTTCTAGGAGGGATTTGAAGGTTGTGAGGAGCTGTTGCACATGTGCAATAGCGCCAACAGTTCTGAAACAAAGTCATCAAAATAACTGACCCAGAATACCAAAATAACACAAAATAGCCAAACTGGAATAACCAAAACGAATGTCCAAAAAAGTGGAAACAAGTAGCATTTTGTAGTCATTTCATTGGACCTGAACTGAAATGGGAAAATTTGTCAGTGATGAAATTCGTCACGGATATTTGTTTCAGCTCCAGATAGTACTAGAATGTTGGTTACTAGAATAAATGCACAGTGGGCTAAATTGAAAGCTGTTTTGCTGGGGAAAGGATGCTGGGAAGCACTGGCTGCCTGTGCACACAACTGAGTAGAATATTGGGTGATGCTAGTATAATACATTCTGTTGTCATAGGCCAGGGTCGGGGAACCTCTTCTGTCCCAGGGACCACATTGAAAATGAGTCCAAGCTTCGAGGGCCATGTATGGGTTGTGGGTGCTTAACAAGCGTATTCAAGAAAAGGAGGGCCCGGATCATGGATCTGTGCTGTGGATCTGTCCCCTAACCTTGTGTGCAGGCCCTCCTCTCTGCCACATTATCCTGAGCTCAGTTTTTCAGTGCTTGTGGGTAGAGACTGGATCCAGGAGTCAGATCCAGGCACTGGAAAGGGGCCACATAAAAACTTGTCGAGGGCCGCATTTGGCCCCCAGGCCTGAGGTTCCCCACCCCTGTCATAGGCCATTTTTAGATGTGCGCGGGGGGTGGCTCGCGGCTGCAAATCATGCGCCAGTGAAGCAGTGCATGGGTGGGGTTTAGACGAGCAAGGACGCACCTTATCACCGCTTGCACTTTCTTTAAAGGCACTATTAGCAGCTAATAGCACCTTTGAAGGCTAATAGTGCCTTTAAGGAAAGCACAAGCAGGGATATGGCGCGTCCCTGCTCGTCTAAACCCCGCCTGTGCACTGCTTCAGTGGTGCATGATTTGAAGGTGCGAGCCCTCCCTCCCCCGCATACGTCTAAAAATGGCCTTAGTTTTATTAACTTACAGCATTAATAATAGTACAGATCCACCTGCAATAGTCAGCATACAGTGAGGCAAAACTACTCCCCCCACCCCCCTTCTTTCCTTCTCCAAATGGCTGCCTTGGAGCATGCTCAGTGTAGTGCTCAGTGTAGTACAGTCAGCCCCACCTACTAGGGTGGGGCTGACTGTACTAAGAACGTTCTAGTTGGTTCAGCCTGGCTCAGGAGAAGAGCAGCTGCACCAGAGGGGTGATGAAGGCTTACACAGAGGCTGCTAGTAGTTACAAACTTTTTTTGACTGCTCACAGGATTTGGAGTGTTCCAGAAAGGAAAAATTTGCCTTCTACGACAGTCTGAACATCTGCAAGCCCTCGGGATCTGCGAGCCTTTAGTTGCCCAACTGGGACGATGCTGTATCGTTAGTGATCTATGGCTTAAGCTATGTGTGTTCTTCGCTGTCTGTGCACCTTTGTGGGTGCTGAAGAGATTTGTAATTTTTGTTGTTGTTACTGGGGAAGAAAGATTGCTATAAGGAAACAGCAATACGATTGTTATCAGAATTTCCAAGCGTCACCCATATTATCTCTATGCTTTTATTATAATCATAAAGGTTATATTTTAGCATAATACTTCAATTAGATGGGAGTTGCACTAGTAAGACAGCCAGACAGTGTAACATCTGCACCCTCTTCAACCATGGGTGGGAGTTTGGCTGTCAACTGAGACTGAACTCGCCCACTGTTCCCACAGATTTTGGAACTGTAGTGGGTTACGTAGAGGATACGTAGAGAATATGGTGCCCAAACAGGGACAGCGCCATCCTGTGGTTGCAATTTATGCTGGGCAGCTTCGTCGGTCGTCGGGGCCTGCGCTCCTGGAGGTTCCTCGCTATCGACGGGTAGGGACCGACAGGCAGGCGGTCTCGACAGCCGCTCCAGCACTGTGGAACTCTCTGCTGGAGGAGGGGGGGGGGGAGGTTCTGCCTTAGCCCAAGTCATCTTACATTTTGCCATCAGTGTAAGACCTGGCTCTTCCGCCAGGCATTTGGTGGAGGGGAGGGTTGAGGGTGGGTTGGGAGGGGTTTTTTACACCACTGTACTGAAATTTTATTGTTTTAGTATTTATTATTGAATCTTTTTGTATTATTATTTATGTTTTTAGTGTATCTTATGATGATATGAACCGCCCTGAGTGCAGGAGGGGTGGGGTATGAACTCATAAGATAATAATAAATTAGAGAAACTTTCCTGGAGTTTCCCATAAGGAATCTTGGTTATGCAGAATATTTGTTTGTGTAAAATATGGCTGTAAGCATGGAATTTTGTAAGTTATATCACTTTGATCCAGACTGCTCAATTATGCTGAGTGGGATTCACCCTATGATTACTGATGAAGAATTGATGCATGCTTTAGGAGAGTATGGGACTGTTACTGGATTCAAAAGAATACAAGGCAGCAAGCAAGGTGTTGCCATCTGTGAATATAGTAAAAGTAAATGCTAGAAATTTTTTTTAAACAGGTTAAATTGAGTTGCAAATGGAATATGTTTCCCACTTAGGCTACTTTCAGACATGACCCACCGTGCATACTTGGGCTGTGGGGGTGGAATGCGTAGCCTGTATATGCACGGGGATCGGCCGGTCTGAAAGGACACACACACACACCCCGGTCGGCTTTGCCGGCAGAGACGCAGAGCAGGAAATTGAACTCTGCATCCCTGCGCGTCTCTGCCGGCAAAGCCACACCGGGGGGAGGGGTGTGTGCTTTCAGACCGGCCGATCCCCGCGCATATTCAGGCTGCGCATTCCCCACCCCGCCAGTCCAAATATGCACCGGGGGGGGCATGTCTGAAAGTGGCCTGAGTCAGGGAAGACCCCATCCTGAAAATATGTGTGACTCCTTAACAGAAGGGAACACAGCTGCTGCTGAGCAGACCGAGAATATGTCACCGACGTTTCCTTTAGGCAGAAGCACACTTTCTCCCCCTGACAAACAAGCACATTCTACGCCCAGCCTCATGATCTCCGAAGGAGTACCTACAGTGGTAGTGGAGTACAGGGCAAAATCCAGTGAGGCTACTACGGCTTACGATCATACATACTTCAGGTTAAAAAGCTTCTCTGGCCTTTCACTTTCACTAAGACCCTTTTACTGAGGTAGATTTTGACACATGGAAGCTGTGAGTACAGCAGCTTCTGGATGATCCAGAAGTATCATCTAAAGAAAAGAAGAGGAAATTAATAGAAAGTTTGTCACCTCCAGCCTTGAATGAAGCCTTAAACACAGGACAGAGTGCCACCCCAGAGGAATGTTTGACACGGCTAGAAAAGATATATGCCTCTGTTTCAAGTAGTGACGATCTCTATGCCCAGTTTCTAGAAATTTTTCTGAAGTTCACAGAAAAGCCATCTGAGTATTTAAGATTAAACAGTTGATGGAGAAAGGTGAGGAAGAAGACACTGATTATGGAAAATGTGGAAGTTCAGCTGACAAAGCAACTTGTTTGTGGATGCTATGCAGTTTCCTTTACAAGACTATTTGACCACTGTTAATATTTCTAAGATGTCCTATTAACAGCTACTATACCAGTTTTGACCGTATGAAGATGAGAAAGAGATGATAGAGCAAAGAAGGATTGTACACAGAAGGGTGTACAATCTGACCCTGACAAGTTGTCTGCTTTGAAAGACTGGCCAAGTCCAAGGACAGTGAGAGAAGTAAGGACACCTCTGGGCTTTTCAGGATACTATAGAAGATATGTAAAGAAATACTCTGCTATTACTAAACCTTTGCCATCACTCCTGCAGTTGGAGTACAAAGAGGAAAGAAAGGACACCATGGCACTGGTAAACCCTTTTAAGAACTAGGGGAACAATGGACTGATAGTAGACAGCTTTTGAAACTATATAAAAGAACTGTTGACAAGTGCACCTATTTTCGGGTTTGACAATTGAAAACTCCCATATATACTGCATACAGGTGCTAGCTTGACAAGATTGGGAGCAGTCCTATATCAAGAACAAGAAGGAGAAATCGGAGTGTTTGCCGCCCTGTGCCAGTCAACCTGGGATTAAGTGCAAGTGAAAGAAATTACCCAGTGCATAAACTTGTGTTCCTTGCCCTCAAATGGGCCTATCTGAGAAATTCCATAACTATTTGTATGAAGCCAAGTTTTGAGGTGATAACTGATAATCTTTTTAACATATATACTCACAACAGCAAAGTTGAATGCCACTTCTTATAGGCGGTCGGCGGCCGTGGCAATTTTTGATTTCACCATTAGATATAAGGCAGGTGAACTGAATGGGGATGCAGATGACTTATCTCGTATACTTCATGACTCTAAAAGTTAGTTGATGTCAGGATGGCATTAAAAACTACAGGAACATGTTTCAGAAATGTTAGCAAGAGCTAAACTGGAGACTGAAGATTGGGAAAAACTGTTACTGGCTGCCTGTGCTGCTATGTGTCCAAAGCTCTCAGCTCATGTTATGGTACAGACCAATGGGGAAGATCCTTGTGAAGATAATTTTTCAATTAGTGACTTTTTGCGATGTGATGACAGTGCCATGCCAGGTGAGTATGAATGAACAGAGTTGTGGCCTGGAACCCACAGTATACCTGGACTCTGCACAGAAGACTGGAGAGAGATACAAAGGAAGGATAAGGTTGTGGCGAGGGGTAATAAAGATAATAGAGGGAGGTAAAAAGCCCACTAGGGGAGAAGAGACGGGAACCTTCGGAGGTTCAGTTGCTACTGAGTATAATCAGCTTCACTTAAGTAAAGGGGTACTCTATCAAAGAACAAGATGGAAAGCAGATGGGTGGGCCGGGGCTCAGGTGGTAGAGCTCATGCTTTGCATGTATAAGATCCCAAGTTCAATCCCCAGCATCTCTGATTCAGGATTTCTGGTAGCATTCCTGGGTGAGGCCTCTGCCAGGGATCCTAAAGGATATGGGTGAGGTGTCTACCGGAGACCCTGGAGAGCTGGATTTGAAACCTTGCTGCCGTGTCAGTTGTGACAATACTGGGTCAAGATGGCCCATTGGTCTGACTCAGTTAGGCAGCTCCTTATATCCTAAGATATCATTGGATCAGTTATTACTCCCATATTCTCATCGGAATCTAGCATTACAAGTTATCCATGATGAAGCTGAACATATGTGTATAGAGAGAACATTAGAATTGGCCAGAGAGTGGTTTTATTACCTCAGAATGGCAGCTGATGTTGATTGCAAATGTAAAACCTGCAAAAGGTGTATCTGAAAGAAAGCTCTAGGAGAAAAGATGGCACCTTTTAGTCAGCATAAAAGTTTATACACCAATGGAACTGGTATGTATGGACTTCTTGGTGTTAGAGCTGGATGCTTGCAATACCAGAAACATTCTAGTAGTCACTGAGCGTACCCAACTAAAGACCAAACAGCCAAACTGTTGCCATTATCCTGTGGGGGAATTTCTTTTTATGTCATTACAACTTTCCAAGCAGGATACACAGTGATCCAAGGTGCAAACTTTGAATCCAGATTGATTGCAGAGCTTTGAAACATAGTGGGGTGTGAAATCAAGAACACCACCTTATCATCCCCATGGAAATCCTGGAAAGAGATTTAACAGGACCCTAATAAGCATGTTGGGAACCTTGGACGATTTAAAAAATGCTTAGTGGAGGAAGTATGTTAAACCGTTGGTTCATGACTATAATTGAACCCAGAATGACACGACTGGTGAGTCTCCATATTTTTTAATGTTTGGCAGACAGCCGTTACTGCCTAGCGATTTATATTTTGGAATCGGACTGTAGGCTAGGTTCAGACAAACTCACCAACAGTACACAAAGGATCGAAAGAGAAGGCTGAATCATGCTTTTGAGGAAGAAAAGAATTTGAGAAGAATGAGAAAGCTAACAAGGGGAGATGGGGTGCAAAGGTAAAGTTTTCATATATATTGGAAGGTGACAGAGTTCTGGTTCGCAATCTCAGCTTAAAAAGGATGCAGAAAATAGCTGACAGATGAGAGAAGCAAGCATATTAAGTTGTTTGACAGTTACGGGAGGAACTTCCAGTTTATATTGTGAGACCAGAAGATAACGGGGGAACTGAAAGGACACTGCATCGTGACCTGTTGTAGCCATGTAGTTTTATTTCAGTCATGGATGAGGAAGAATATCAACCAGTTGATCATTCTGATTATGACCTGTCAGATGTTGATATATTCAACACAACAGAAGATACCAGCTTCGAGTCTGCAGAAGCCAACCCAACCATTGGATTTAATCCAGAAGTCTCTGAGTTTGAACTAAAACATTTCCTATGCAAATGATATCTGGCAGCCAAAGGCTGAAAATACAGTGTCAGTGGACCCTAATGACACAGTAACTTATGAGCAAGAGGATGAATTGCCTGACATTCCTGTTGAATTTTCAGTGAGAGAAAGTTATGAACAAACGGAAACATCAGCTCAGGATGTTGTAACCAAGAATCTGCCTTGTACATCACAAAAGGTGCATGAGATTCCAGGACTACGTGTATAGCCACTTTACCATACATGCCATTTAATTCACAGTTTTGGTCACCCACCTCAGTCCCATTAGCCCCACAACCTGGATGGTTATTAGCCAGAGTGGTAGGACCTGATGCAAATGACAATCCATACAGCAGGATGTCAAGGATGACATCAGTTCAGTTGGCGAGAATATAACCCATGCTGTTTGTCAGTTTTATTAACCAGCAGCATTAACAATAGTACAGGGCTACTTACAAACCACCTTTGACTACTCACAGGATTTGTTGTGTTTCAGGAAGGAAGAATTTACCTTCTATAGTGCACCGCCTGAACATCTACAAGCCTGAAGGGACTGTGAGCCTTTGGTTGCCCAACTGGGACTTACACTGTAGTGATGTATGTGTTCTTGCTGTCCTGCTCACCTTTGTGGGTGCTGAAGAGATTTGTAATTTTTTGTTGTTGTTGTTACTGGGATGTGTGAGATTGCTATAAGGAAATAGCAATAAGACAGTTATCAACATTTCTGAGAGTCACCCATATTATCTCTGTGCTTTTATTATACTCATAAACGTTTTATTTTAGTGTAATACTTCAATTAGATTTGTCATTCTTTCTTTTTCTTACTGGTGCAACCCTGGGAGAGGTTAGCCAGACAATGTAAAACCTGCAGAGTCAAATTACTATTATCCCTTTTCACCCATGGGTGGGAGTTCAGCTGTAAACCCAGACTGAACCTGCCCACTGTTCCTGTAGATTTTGGAACCGTAGTGAGTAACACTAGGAAATGCTTAGCAAGTGGGTGTAGGGTCATAGGATATTCTAACTCAAGGTTTGTATCCCAGGGTGCTGAAGTATTGTCATTAAGAGTACACCAGCACATAAACTTGCAAGGCCTGCTTGGTGTTACGAATTGGTGCAGCTTGGTGGTCTTCACTGGAACTATGCCAATCTGTACCAGGTAAGGATCTGACGAGGGCTTAATTTGTGAGGAGAGGCTGGCAATTGAATTCCAGGCAAAGCTGAATGCTCCTAGTAGGAGTGTCTACCTTGAAATGTGGAAAGACCAGAACTGGTTATTTCAGGGTTGGAAACAAAAGCTAAAAATCGAATGGATGGATTATTTGGCTTTCATTAATGACTTTCCTGCCCGATGCCGGCCAGCTCAATGGTGAGGAACCTCTGGTACAGGGGCCAAATGTGGCCTGTGTCTAGTTTTTTTAAAGTCTTAGCTCGGAATACAGGGACAGAGATGAGGTCAGGCACACAAGGATAGGGGACAGACTTATGGTACAGATGCATGATCGAGAGTCGCTTTTTCTCGCGCACACCCTTTAAATGCCCCACCTCCAACTTCTGTGTAGTTTGTACTAATTTTCAAAGTGTCCCCTGGAAGGGAAAAGGTTCCCCACCCCAATACAGATTAAATCACAAGAACTGTTTTATTCAGTTTTAGAGAGGCAGGGTGGTCCAGTGGCAAGGGTTTTAGCTGGACGACACTATGGTTCAGTTCCCTGCTCTAACAAGCTTTGGGGCAGGAAGCGTGGCTTCTGGGATGGGGTGTGGCTTCTGGGGAAGACTTGGGCCTCAGGCATTAATATATATATATTAATTAATTTTGTTTTTTTACAAATTAAACACTGGTTCCAGCCCATAATGTACACTTCAGTTTCATGGCTGCTTCCCAATTAAAGGAACACAGAACACCCTAGTCTTTGGATTCCATTATTTTTACCTTTCTGTGGCCAGATTTTGCTGACTTTGTGCATGTGTGTTGATTGAGTATAGAATTTGCCCTTTAGTATTTTTAAGGTCAGACTGTAGCTTCTGCTTTTTCCTAGCTGTTTAAATGCTGTTTAGAAGAGAGTGTTGAAGACTGGTCGCTGCCATATATGCAGGAAGAAGTATTGTAACCGGGAACATGTCCCCCCTGGGGCAAGCAGTCCCCATCTCCTGTCCCTGACCCTGAAACAGGGCAGGATCAGAGAAAAGACACTCTTTCACCCCAGGAGTATGGCGCACTGTCACCAATGGTTCAGTGTGGAAGACCTCCCCACCAGCTAGATGCTACATTGAACTTGTCTGGAGGCCTGGGATGGGCTTCCAGGATGGGCATGAGCCCTATAGACCCAGACCCCCTTCTTTGTGGCCATATTGGAGCCTTATTAGACTTGCACCTGGGTGTCTGCCTCTTTTTCTCTTCCTTAGTTATGACCTTGTGCTTTACAGATCATAAATATAATAATTATCTTTATTATTACTCAGAGCGCTTCACATATAACTAATTAACACAACTTTTAATCCTCACAACAATTCCGTGTGGTAGGTTAGGCTGAGAGAATATTGTGACTGGCCCAGTGAGGGTATTTTCAGACATGACGTCTGAGAAGACATCATACCCCAGGGTGATCCCCCTCACCCTGGGTAGAGGTCTACCTGGTCGCTGGGTAGAGGTCTACCTGGCCGCTGAACAAACGTTCCAGAGGCCAGGGCTGGGAAGGGGCCATGGAGAAAGCCGGGGACGTGCGGACATGGGTCTGTACGGCCCCATTGCCTGCACTCCTCAGCGCGGCCCTGCCTCCTCCCTGACAGGTGGGTGTGGCAGCCTATGAGGCCACCGCACCCACCTGGACCTGTTTCGGCAACGGGCCGAGGTAAGGTGGAATGGGCCATCGGATGTGATGACCCACTCTACCACGGCCTGAGGGATGCCTATCCCAGACAGTGGCAGGGCTTAATATGGGATGTGCGTTGGCCAGAGCCCAGCGCACATCCTGTGTTAGCCCTGCCATGGTCCAGGGTTACTTCTGCTCCTGTCGGTGGTAAGCATCTGGCAGGGGTGGGAGCAGACATGACACCCCAGGTCATGGCCACACTCAAGTAAGTTTGAGTTTCTGGCTAAGGCAAGACTTGAACCCCCTACCTCCCGGTCCAAGTACACTTGGCCATTACACCACACTGGCTCCTAATAGTGTGTTTATTGAGCAATATAAACTTCTTCAAGCCCAGTACTAGCTGCTTATCTCTCTTCTTTATTCAGTCTTCTAGTTTGCTTTTTCAATTATCTTTCCATCCTCCCACATCTGTCATGTTATGGTATTCCCCTACCTGCAAATGGCACTGCTCTCCTCTCGGCTCTGCTGAAACTCCCCTCTGGGCTTTTATCTCCTCACCTTGATTATCTCCCCTCCCATCTCTCTAGCCCCAGGGCTATGGGAGTCAATACTCAAAATGCCTCTGTCTGCTTTCTATCTAGAGTTTCTTGAAACTTTCCTGTTGGGAGAACATTCCTGGCTGGCAGGTAATTTAGCTTCATCAAAACCTAAGCTTGCCATCAGGAAACTTGATTTGGGATAGAAAACTGGAATTATGATTCCAAAGTGTGATATAGCAGAGACCAGTCCTTTTTTGCCCTTGCCCACATGCAACTTTCACTTGTTGGCAAACAGAGACTGTGAAAAGTGAGGATCCTTCCCCTCGCCTCTCCCCATCTTTCTTTCATTTAATTTTTTTTTTACATAAGAACATTAGTAGTGCCACACAAGGTCACAGCAATAGTCCATCGAGCCCAGCACCTGTCTCCGACAGTGGACAGTCTCTATTGCTTGGAAGAAGTACTCAGCAGGTCATAATGGGGTGGTCTGTTCCCTGTTGTTCACTCCCAGCACCTGACCGTAAGAGGTTACATTCTCCAAAACCTACCAGGCTAGTAGCTGCTAATGGACCTATCCTTCTTCCAGAAACTTGTCGAATATTTTTAAAACCCAGCTATGCTACTGGCCTTGACCATATCTTCTGGCAACAAATTCCACCACTTAATTGTGTGTTGATTGAAAAAATATATATATTTGCTTTAAATCTGCTACTGTATTAGTACTAGAACTAGGGGACACCCCATGAAACTATTTGAGAGGGTAAACTAAATAACCATTCTCTATTAACTTGTTCTACACCACTCATGATTTTATAAATTTCTATCATATCCTCTCTCAGTTGTCTCTTTTCCAAATTTCCTAGAAGGAAAGTAGTGAATGAGGATTTCCTCCCAGAAACAATTTTGTGAGGGAAGATTCCCCCTTCCCACCCCTTCATCAGCCTTGTCCTCAGAATGTACTAGTTTCCTATTTATTTCATGAGACAATTTAAAGCTGGCCTGGCCTCCACACTCCTAAATCTCTCCATGTCCCTTCCCCTGCTTCTACTCTTCTAGAACTAGCCTCGTCTCTACTGTCCCATCAGAGAACCTCTATTTAGTATGCAAAGTTCCATCCAACTTGCATTTGAATAGCTTCCCATGTGACCTGACCAGTGATCATGGAGTCCCTGGAAAGATCAAGTCCCATCAAAATCATCATGCATTGGATCAAGCTCCTTTTCTCAGTTACTGTCATTGGGTGTTTTAAAATGAGATGCTACCCTGCATGACCACCTAGGAGCCACTCATCCAAACGCCCATCTTAAGGTGGAATGGGGGAAGATACACACTCCTGTGAGCCACGCAAGACCCACTCATGGAGCACTGCTGAGAAATCCAGAGAGATCTGGGCAGGGCAAGCCAAAAAGGCCCATGGCAATGGGTGGCCATGCAGCCCTTGCCTGTATGGACGGTGGCAGCTAGCCAGGCCAACAAACATCTCCATGGGAGACTGAAAGCTTTGGTTTATGAAGCAATCCCAGATGGGATAATCTGCAGCCAATTAAATCCCTTCTATTAGAAACGGCAGATATGGAGCACTTGCCTCTGCAGAGAAACCAAGGGCTTACTAGATAGATAATGGGATTAAACTGTCCTCTTCCCCCTGCTTTATGTGAGACCACTAGGCTCTGGATGTAGACCCAGGGGGTGAAGTTCTGATTCCAGGGACGCCAATGGCAAAGAGCAATGAAGCCCCCAGCACAGGCGAAGACTACCCTTCTGCTGCATTGGCTGCCATGGGGCTTTATATGAACATGAGAATACCCTGGCTATGCCCCTTCACTCCACCCCATATACCCTTTTGCTAGGAGCTGCTGCTAAGGCTGCCCTGAACTTGGGGGGGGGGGGGGGAGGACAGGACTTCCTGTTGTAATCTGCTTCACTTATTTTTATGTAAAAGCGCTTTGAGTTGTAATTTGCTTAGCTTTTATGCCTTTTTTTCCTAGTATACAAGTTATGTGCAGTGTGGACTGTTTTATTTTAGATAAGAAACTATGTGAAAGGTCTCCGTGCATCTGGGATCTTTGAGCTAGAAAAAACTGGTATAGTTAGATGCTGACATACATTTTTATATTAGGTTATACATTCCTTTGCCGCCAAAAGTCCTATATAAACCTCACTGAAATTGTGAATCTTTGTTCAGTTGATCAAGTGTCTTAGACACCATCACTGTCCCTTCTCTGGAGAGAACTTATTTTTCTATCTTGAACTAAGGACTATCTTAGTCTCTCTTTGTAACTCTGAAACTAACTGTAAATGTACGGCTACTATAGCCTATTAAGTAAAGCTAAGTAACTAAAATCTGAGTTTTTTACTTTCTTGCAGCAATCTGGTAAAAAAAGGGTTTATCTCTTACTGAGGTAGTTAGGTTAAGGAGGACCAAAGTAAATAAGATCCTGCTATTAGGTCCAAGATTTTCCCAGGACCAAAATTTAAGGCTACACTGTCCTGGGAGTATTATCCCAAGTGGCCTTGTGCCTGCTTCGCAAGCTCTTTGCAGCAGTCTGACTGACACTGAGGAGCTGCAGCAGGGCTAGGATGAATCAACCCCATTAGCAGGGCCCTGCTGGGAAGCTGCTGTGTAGGCACCTAGAGGAACGGGTGCTTCATCCTGGTGCCTCTGCCCCAATCCCCCATGTATCCACAGTGCCGCCAACCTTTCCCTGTCTACCTGTCGCCCACCCATGGAGCAGATTGGGAGGAAACTACTGTTCTAGTTTGATAGATAGATAGATAGATAGATAGATTTTTTAAAATTTTTTTTTTTAAAAGAGTCAGTCGGGCACTTTATACTGATTCCCTGAAGACCGATGGAATCCTTTGCTTTGGTGATTCATGCTGAGCTGGACAGCCCATCCGGCAGCAGTCCTGTCAAGCAGTTACTGGGTGCCAACTGGGTGCCTGCTCTTGGCCACTGCTGGCATGCAAAGCTGCGGCAGTTGAAGTCTCTTTTATTACTCAGGGCACTGGCACTTCCTTTGGCATCCATCCGCCTGCAGGAAGGCGTGTGTGTGTGTGTGTGTGTGTGTTTGCTTTTCTCTCTCTCTTTTACACATTTGGAGCCTGGAAGTTTGATTCAGACTTTTCTCCATTTCCTGTAGGTTTGTGGCTCTGTTTTCTGATGATTAGCCAATACCAGCTGTTCTGTTCTGGTGATGAAGATGTCTCAGATCAATTCTACCCTGTCTGGCTTTCCAGGAAGTCTCCCCCTCCCCCCACTTTCGTCTCTTCCCCCACTGCCTCCCTCCTTCTTGTCCCTGATTGAAATTTATCAGAGCTTCTGCAGACAGGAAGTTTGCCGCTTTGCAAACTCACACTCCACTGCTTCTTATTTTTTATTGTTTTAACATTTTCCAGAAAAGAAAGCAGAACATAAACCTGCTTCCTGGTGTTCTGGTGTTAACCCCTCCAGTGCTAGTTGTTTCCCTAGCAGATTGAGAGGTCCTTGGTGTTTTTTTCTGATTACTTGATGGGAATTCACGGATTCATAATTATTGTGGCTATTAAAGCACGCTAAAGAACAAAAGGTGAGGTTAAACAGCCAGTCAGGGATTTGTGCACTGACTCAACTTTATTTTCTGTGCCTTTTATCCTCTGGGTTTCAAAAAGTTTGTCTTCTCTCTAAGTGTTTGCAGAATCAGCAACAAAAGCTTCTCTTTTCAGTCCTCTGTGCTTAAAAATACTCTAACTTCCCCACGCCTCCATCCCACACTCTCTTAAATAGTACCTTGACTTTGACGCTGTGCGTGCGTAGTGTTCTAAGTGTGTAAAAATAATGAAGCCCCACCTAACCACATTCGGGATTGGGGTGATAACAAGCGATGGCCCAAGAGTGAACTTGACCAGAAAAGGTGCCTGTATATCAGCCACAAGCTGTAAATAACTTACTCTAGAGTAGACCAACTGGAGCCTTATCAGCTTCAATGGGATTACTCCAAAGTAAGTGGTTTGTGGCTCATGGCCCTAAACAAAATATTTTTCTATATCTATATATAACCAAACATGTTCATTTTTGCTATCATTTTCTCTTTTGGCTGAAATTTTTCCTTTGTGGCCAATTTTTTTTGTAAATTATTTGGTTCTTCATTTTAGGTAACATTTTCCAGTTTCTTTGTTTTTAAAAATGAAATAATTTTATTTTTAAAAAAGTAAGTTTTGAAAAAGCAGAAAAATTTCATGGGGAACTTTGGAAAAAGAAAGGGCGTTAGAAGTGTTCTAGCTAAAAGTTTTAACTTTATTGTGTAACTGGATGGGTCATTGCAAAGCATACAACATAATACAAATGACATAATAAAAACCAAAACACTATCAACAAGATAGTGATTACATAAAACCACAAACAATTGCCCTACCAGGGCTGTAAAATTTCAATGACCGAATGTCAATAAATCAATAAAACAATGACCTATTAAGTACAGCTAAGTATTAAATGTAGATGGCCACATCCATTAACTTGATGGATTCGCCCTAGCCTTGTTTTTAAGTTGGAATACCCAGCCCAAAAAAGTACCCACCTTCTCTGAAATGTTCGGGGAGCAGTCTTTCAGCAGAAAATTGACCAGAAATATGGGGGGAGGTGTGACCTGGGAAGGGTGTCAATAGAGGGGCCAAGAGTCTCTCCCTGGAAGGGGCACCAAAATAATATATGCTCAAGTGACTCCGTCTGATTTAAAGGGCAGGGACATAAGCGTTCACAAAGCGGGATTCCGCTATATCTTCCCTCCGTCTGAGCAGAGGGAAAAGCGTTAAACCTAGCCAACATAAATAGCCTTCTGTCCCTGGGCTGTAAATTCCCCCCGAATTAGGCCATAGGTAATCAGGTTTCATTGGCTATCTGAGAATAGGGCCCCAAAACTCTGCTAGATCCCACCCCGGCTCTCATCTCCTGTCGAGTGATGTCTAAAAGTCTTGCGGCCAATAGTTTCCTAGCACCCTTGTAACCTAAGGCTGCAAGAACGTCTGATGACAAGCCCAGGCATTTTATTTCTGATTCCACCTTAGCCACCCAACTATTTGGGATCTTGTCTCGCAGGGCCAGTTGCACCCAAGTTGCTGCTTCATTGAAACAAAGATGGAGCCAACAGGAAAAAGCCCTGAGCCAAATTCTCACTCGAAGGGGAGGGAGACCACATTCAAGGCAGAGTGCAATATTAGGGGTCCGGGGGGGTGGGGGCGCCAGCAAAGTCTGTATGTACTTAGTTTGAAGCGGTTCGAGCCCACGGCATCTGTGCAGAACCCAAAACTGGGCCCCGTACAGCAACTGGGGAAGAGATTTATGCACATAGATTTTTATAGCAGGAGTAATCAGTTGCCCACCCCAGACCTAAAATAGGTCAGCAGTGATTTGTGCAATTTTTTAGATTTAATCTGGGCAGCTTGCGCGTGCATCGTTCAACCCCCATTGTCTTGGAACAAGAGGCCCAGGTACCTATAAACCCGTACCTGAGCGAAAAGTCAGGGACCTGTGTTCGCTCTGCTTTCAATGGTGAAAATACAGTGAAAATGGGTCCCTGTTAAAAGTTATTGACATTTTTGAACCAGCTACAACCACTTGGGATGCAATCCAGCTCCCACTGAAGTCAATGGCTAAACTCCCATTGACTTGTATGTAGCTGGATTGTGTCCTTGGTCTATAGACACCCAGGTAAAATGAACTGATTTCCAAGGTGCTGAGTTCATGCAGTTTCCATCAACTCCAATAGGTTTTGTGGAGGCTCAACATCTGCGTATGGGAAGACAGGAGCTGACAACAGAGCTCAGATTAAGAAAAACGGGGGGTTAAATTTTAACTATACATTTCAAATATTTTTTTCCCTGCATTATTTAAAAAAAATCAGCCTTAGTGGATGGGTTGCTTAATTAAGATTCATCAGTTGAAGACATTATCTTTTACAAATATTTTTCCTCTCTTATAAATAAACAAAAAAATAAAATTTTCCAGAATGAACTCTGCCAAATGCATAGCTGAGATTCTAACCACCCAAAATTGAGCTCCCTTCGGGATAATGTGTTGTCATTTATCTGTGGGGGTAAGTTACCAATTACCATACACTAACTATTTCTTTGGCCACTCTGACATTTGGCAGAGAGAAATAGGTACACTTTATGCCACCCTTAATCTGCACAAGTTTGCATGCATTTATGAACATTTGTAATAGTCCACGAACTAAATATGGGGCTGAGCGGGGGGGCGGGCAGGGGAGGGATGGATGGATGTGTGACTCCGTTTACACATATGTTTGTACATGCAGGACTAACAGTTCAAGTTGAATTTCAGCCTATTTAAAAAGTAAGTTTTCAAATCTGTGCAATGACCTTGGCTCTAAAGTTTTAGTTTTAAAGATATCCAGAGGATCCCAGGTGGAAGCAGTCACAGTCCCTTTCAGCACGCTAAAGAATCATCTCTCACAAACAGACTCACACCCTTCCTACCTTTTTTTTTTTTAAAAAAAGTTTTCATTTTGATCCCAGGCACACAGTTCCCTCCTGACTGGTGTTTTTGATAGCAGTGCTTATCCCAAACTTGTTAAAGTAAAAAAAGGTGCCCCCACTCCCACCCTCCCTCCCAGCAATGACTAAACATTAGGCAAAGGAACCACAACTCTTTCTCCTGAGGTTTTAATTACCCTCTTTGTCTGTTGCACCCGCTACAATTCTTACACTACCAGGAGTCCAGTACAGGATAACAAAACCTGTTACTGTACTAGGCAAAATGATTGGAGGGTATTTATTTATTTTATTAAAAACTCTTATACCCCACCCTCTCCGACCACAGGTGGCTTGGGGCGGCTTACAACCGTAAAACAAATGGACAATAATAATTAAATTTAAATTATTTAAAATACAACATAATATAAAATTCTCCATCATCCCATTTCCTCCCCTTGCTCACCTGGCCCCCATCCCATCCCATCCCATCCCATCCCTCCCTCACCTGTCCCCTCCACCAAATGCCTGGTGGAGCCAGGTTTTACAAGCCCGACAAAACGTCAGCAGATCTGGGGCCAGGTGAGCCTCCTCCGGGAGGGAGTTCCACAGCTGAAGTGTGGGCACTGAGAATGCCCTCTCCATAGTGGCCCCCTGATTTACTCAGGGGACCTCCAGGAAGGCGTCCCCAGCGGACCGCAGGGGCCGAACCAGGACCCAGGGAGTGAGGCGGTCCCACAGATAGGTTGGGCGAAGGCCTTGTAAGGCTTTAAAGATGAGAACTAATACCTTGAATTGGATCCAGAAGATAGGCAGCCAGTGTAGAGAACGAAGCACTGGTATAATGTGCTCCCGGCGACCCGACCCTGTAAGGAGCTGGGCCGCCACATTCTGCACCAGCTGGAGCCTCTGGACCATCACCAAGGGTAGCCCCACGTAGAGTGCATTGCAGTAGTCCAGTCTTGAGGTAATAAAAGCATGAATGATAGTGGCCAGGTCGGAGTCCGAGACATAAGGCCGAAGCCGCCGAACCAGATGTAACTGGCGGAAAGCCCCCTTTGCCACCGTCTCCACCTGACTATCCAAGCGGAGCCAGGAATCCAGGAGCACCCCTAGACTCCGCGCCTGGGAGACCAGCGGGAGACAAACCCCATCAATGATGGGGGGAGTCACACCCACCACTCTCCCCACCAACATTACCTCTGTCTTGTCAGAATTCAGCTTCAGTCAGCTCTGCCTCATCCAGTCCGACACAGCTGTCAAACACCAGGAAAGCACAGAAACTACTGTGTCTGATGAAAATGAAAGATACAGCTGAGTGGCATCAGCATATTGATGACAACTCACTCCGAACCGCCTCACGACCTCTCCTAATGGCTGCATGTATACGTTGAACAAGATTGGGGACAGAATAGAACTTTGTGGGACACCACACGAAAGGTCACAGGGGGAAGATGACATCCTCCAGTACCACCTGTTGGGTCGGAATGGAACTATTGTAGAACCGTCCCACCCAATCCTGCCCGGTCCCGCAAGCGAGTCATCAACAGCTCATGATCAACCATGTCAAAAGCTGCCGAGAGGACTAATAGGACCAGTAGGGTCGAACGTCCCTGGTCCATCTCCTGGCGCAGGTCGTTGACCAAGGCCACAGGTGCAGTCTCAGCGCCATACCCTGGGTGAAAGCCAAACTGGGAGGGATCTAGAAAGCTGAGGCTATCTAGATGCTCCTGGAGCTGCTGAGGCATCACCCGTTCAATAACCTTCCCTAAAAAGAGAAGGTTAGAGACTGGCCAGTAACTGGTGAGCGAATCAATGTCAAGCGATGGTTTCTTGAGCAGAGGCCGGACCACCGCCTCCTTCAAACATTCTGGCACTCTGTCCTCCCGAAGGGAGGCATTGATCATCCCCCGCCAGTAACGGCCCTAATGTCTCCCAGCAGACCTTGACCAACCAGGACAGGCACGGATCCAGTTCACAACAGGTGGCCCTAACTGCCCCCAGAACATCCACAGCCCCCACTGGCAGCACCTCCTGAAACGGGTTCCATGAAACCAGACCAGACGGGACTTCCGCACCCTCTGACTCTCCTCCTTCTGCAGAAACTACAGCACCGAAGCCGTGGTGAATCCAAGCGATCTTATCCACAGTAGTTGACAAACATGTCACAGAGGGCCCTGGAAGATTCCATGTCCAGGTGGAGGGAGGCCGGACTGGCCAGCCCCCTCATGACCTGGAACAGCTTCGCTGGACGAGACTTTGGGGCTGCTATGAGGGCAGCAAAGAATTCCTCCTTTGCTGCCCTCATGGCCACGGCATAGGCCCGTAAACTAGCTCTATGCCACAACCTGTCGGCTTCAGCCCGAGAACGGCGCCATCGTTGTCCTGGACAATGATGGCGCCGTTCTCCTAACCGCTGCCCTTCTTGCTTCAAGCACCGCAGCCCCTCAGTGAACCAAGGTAACCTATGGTGCCGGAGCTGGGGAAGTGGATGTCTCAAGGCCGTCCGATTGATGGCCTCAACCAGCAAGGTGTTCCAAGTCAGTACCAAGTCCCCGATTTGAATGGCCGTCGAGATCAGAGGGCAATTCCCCCAGAGCAATCTGGAACCAATCCGGTTCCATCAATCTCCAGGGGCGAGCCGATTGAATAGGCTCCACACCTCTCTGGGGGCAGACGTGCTGGGAGCCTGGTCTGGAGGAGGTAATGATCCATCCATGAGAAGGGCATTGTTGATATCTCCCCCACCAACGGATCCCCCACCTCAAGGCCAGTGCAGAACACCAGGTCGAGAGTATGTCCCCCACCATGTGTCAGGCCAATGACCATTTGGGACAGGCCCATGGTTGCCATGGCGGCCATGAACTCGCACTCCTCCCCCACAAGACCAGCATCGGCATGAATACCGAAGTCCCCCTATGCAATAATATGGAGTGACTATTAATGGGAGCAGCAACACAAACCACATGTAGTCTGGTGATAGTCCATTTCATGTGAATTTCGCCTGAAGCTGTTTGGCAAGTTAGGCTGAAAGTACAGTCTCTTCATTGGAAACCCCATTGAATTCAGGAGCACTCAGACCACATTCTGCCATCATCTGTCCCAGGAACTTCCACTAAGGTCTGGAAGAGCTACGAGTGTTTTCAGACAAGTGGCACGCATTACCCAGTGGTTGTCATGGGTAACCAATGAGTCATGCGTGGGGAGGCGCCTGTCTGAAAACACCCTATGTGTATGGGTGTTTTTAGACAAGCCCCTCCCCACCAGTCACCCACACATCATGCATGTTGCGGAGCCACATTAACGCCCTACGCAGCCCTGCAACATACATGAGGAGTGGGTGCTAGTCTAAAAACATCCTTAAAAATTAATGTCAGTTTATGGGCATGCTGAAGGCTGGCAGGTCCTAAGATGAACCTTCCCTAAAAGCAATACTTTACATTCTTCCTCCTAAACTTGTCCTTGTGTAGAATCCAGGCTGAAACTGTAAAGTCCCAACAAAGGCAGCTGTACTTTTGTGACCGGATGGGAAAGAACCCTTTATTGTGTAGACGTTTAGCCTTATGGTGATGGAGGAATAGAGGAAAATAATAACATGCTGCTCTGGGATGGGTGAGAATTAATTAAGAAGAGTTGAAACATGCCACTCCAGACCAGCCAAAGTACATCCTTATACACTACAGGCCTCCCAGTCATCCTAAAATGGCTTGCGTTCAGTGCCACAGAGCATAGGTGTAAAACCCATAAATAATCACAAAGACATGAAAGATGGCTTCGTGGCTGAGGCACCGGACTGAAGCTTAGCACATCTGAGTTCAGTTCATTGCTCTGCCACAGACTTCTTGTGTGGCCTCGGGCCAGTCACTCTGTTCCTGTGCTTCAGTTCTCCATCGGTAGAACAGGAATCTTTCTCTGCACTGTTGTTTGTTTGCACTGCAAGCTTTTCACGGCAGGACTCGGCCTCATAATGTACAGATGGTCCCTAGCAGGATGAAGCTCTGGTCTTGGTGCTACAAATATAATAATAGGGATTGGCTTTAGGAGATTGGTTTCTCTGTGGTTTCAGGTTTCACTGTCTTGAGAGTACATAAATGTCTCAGTACACAAGCAAATGTCAGTGTCTTCCATGGGTTGCAGTATAAAGGAAATGAGGGGGAAAGGGATGAAAGATACCTTGAAACTGGCCTTTTTAACAGTAGAGATTAAAAAATAATATTCGGTAGGAGTTTGAATTATTTATGAGCTTTGTTACAATCCTTGAGCTATAATTCCCTTGGAAAGCAAATATGTAAGTCTAGCCTACTCTGCACAATGAAGCCATGTCCCCGAGATGAAAGGGAATCTTTTTAACTGCTTCCTTCTATTGTCTTATCTCCCTATCTGCTTGGCCACTAATACTCCCTTTGTTAGGCGTTTTATGAACACCGTGTTTTTGTTCCCAGGGACAATAAAATGAAGACTTGCTTAGCGAATCAGTTTGGAAAGTACATGTGGAAATCTTCACGGCTAAAAAACAGATCCAAAGGATATTGGAGCGATTGCTACTAGCAAAGCAAATATTTGGTTTAAGATGTAAAACAAACTTTTGTATTGGGCCCATGGACATTCCATCTGGGTAGAAACGCACAGACGTTAGGTCTTGATCTTGTCAGACATCAGGAGGATAAAGAAAAGCTTTCAAGTATGCTGCAAGCCCTGACCTGTCTTCTTTTCCTTCTCTCTCTCTCTCTTTTTTTAAAGTTCTCCCTACCATGGGCATTAAGCGATCTTTAACGTAAGCCGATTCCTCCAAATGAGGAAAGAAAAAGAAATTAGTCTGAACAGGAAGCTTCAACTACTGTGGGACTAACTGAGAAAATAGAACCTCTTGACTAGGACCTCACAACATTTCAAATGGCCCAAGCAAGACAAGCCCTGCCCCCATGGCCAATAAGCTCCACCCTTCTGCCATTCAGCTCCACTGCTCATGCACTTACACGCACACACACGCCTCCCAACACTCCGAGCACGTGCAGAAGGACAGACGTTCTCCTGTGTGTCATTACATCTCCTCCATGTCCTCTCAAGGGCTTTTCCAGGGAGGTCACAAGGAAAGAGGTGCCTGAGGCTTGAATACAGGTCTTTTGGGGTAAAACCAAACATGACAGTAGCCCACTGTAACCTGCTCTGGCACGCGGGCCTCTGTCATGTGTATTGTTGGGCTGCCAGATGTTAGCCTGGACTGACCCCGGGCAGGTTGGAGGCTAGCCTGGGCTCTCACCTTGGCAAATGGCCGAGGTTACAGCCTGGCCTAGGCTACCGCTCACCCAACCAGGCCAGAGCGGGCTATCATGTTTGTTTAACCTGCTGTTTCCAGCACAGCCCAGGGGCGGGTGGGGGGCACACCATGGAAGTCCCTGATTGGCTGCCAGGGGTGGGGTGCTGAGAGTGGTCATGGGGCGGGGCTGATGGATGGCACATGTGTTTGGCCACTGCCCAGGCTGGGCTGCCCAGCTGGCAGGACAGCTCTCTCGGCCGCCAACCTGTCAGCAGCAGGTTCCTGCCCCGCTTTGGGTTCATGGTCATGTTTGTTTTTACCCCTCACCTCTCTCCTGACAGAGGGACTTTGACCCCCCCTGAAAGGGGGACAGTGTGTCTTAGCACCAAAAGGGACCGTCCCTCCTAAATAGGGATGGTTGGAAGGTATCTACTAGGTGCTTCAGACTGGGTTGCCTAGGGGGAGATAACAGCTCCATTCTCTAACTTCCCGAGAACAAGAGGCCTTTCTGATTTCATTCTGATTATAGACAGGAAGACAAGGCGAGGGCTTCCCACTGAAGGACTCCCCAGGCTCAGGAAAGAACAGGAATACACATACAAGTCAATGTGCTGGTGTTGGAATGGTGTTTGCAAATGCTTATTGGCAGCTGCACCATTTCGGGTTGCTATCATCGCAGTCTCCAAAGCAAAGCGGGGTTGGGCCCGGCCACTAGAGATTGAGAAACTGCCAAGGAAAAGCCAGGCTTCTGCAGGAAGAGAGAAAAGAAAGGGTGCTTTTCTCTCTGAGCACTCCCAAGCTTAGTGCTAGGACTGTGCTACCTGCCCAAAGGGGATCTTTAGACGGAGACAGTAGAAAATGGGGCCCCACTCCTTGTGATCATTAAAGATGCCTGGCCCTATGGCTCGGGCCTGGTAGAGCCAGCAAGGGGGGGGGGGGGCTATGGTTGCCAGCCACTTTCCTAAATGCTCTCTGCTTTATTGGCCTCACAAGCTGAATCTTGAGGCCCAACCCAAGGTAACAGAGCAGAATTTGTCCCGGAACATTGCAGAAGAAAACCGAGCCTCTGTACTGTGAACCTCCCAGCTGCAGTTTTGCCTACAAAATTACTGTGTATTTTCCCTCAGCAACTTGTTGAACTCTCATCAAACCTGTAGTTTCAACAAATTTGGGTAACGGAAAGGTAAACAACAGAAGGTGTCAGAAAAAACATGTTTTTATTGGTATGAAACATTTATCTAGTGCTGCAAATTTTGCTTGGAATTCTACCTGTTAGAAGCTTAGAGTGGTGGGGGTTAGGGTCCCTTGTATCACACATGGGTCTCCTTGAAAATTAGTACAAGCTGGAAAGAAATTGAGGGGGGTGGGGTGCTTAAGGGATGTGGTTAGGATGGGGAAGGAAGGAGACAGTCCAGATCATGGATCTATGCCATCTCCAGGCCAGATCTATCTCCTGTCCT
Source organism: Sphenodon punctatus (assembly GCA_003113815.1). Lineage (NCBI taxonomy): Eukaryota > Metazoa > Chordata > Lepidosauria > Sphenodontia > Sphenodontidae > Sphenodon > Sphenodon punctatus. The sequence goes on from QEPC01013865.1 coordinate 18,465,536, forward strand.
GTGCATGCCCTCATCTCTGCTGCCTTCCCCCTGAACTCACTCTTTCAGTGCTTGAGGGAAGGGACTAGATTCCTGGGCCAGATCCAGGAGCTGGAAAGGGGCCAAATAAAAAGCAGCTGCGGGGCACATTTGACCCCCATAATGAAGGTTCCCAGCCCCTGGCTTAGAGTCTACAGCAGCAGTTCCCAAACCTTTATCACCTTGTTGCGATGTAGCCCTAGTGACTTTGTATTCCCAGCCCATTGGCATCTGGTGGCCTTGTAATAGGGTCACACCGTGGCCTCTCTGTCAAGTCTGCTGTTTGCCTCAACACAACCCCCTCCCCCCCCCCTTGCCCAGGTGAACTCTGGTGCTTCGACTTGACTCCAGCACTCCTCTGCTGGTGTCAGCTGCTTGCCACGCTCGCGGGTCTCTGCCGCTCCCAGTGGGACTCCAAGCACTCTTCTGGCTCTGTGCCACAACGTGTCAGTTTCCTGAGCCTCACTTGCTCAGCACGGACTGGCTACCATGTATCATCCCAGCCTGGCCAGTCACTTTCAGCCTCCTGCCCAGCAGCTGGTCAACATCTTGTGGGTTACCCTTTTGCTCCAGGACTCTGCTATTCAGTTCCGTCGCCCTTGCCTCTCTTGCAGCTAACCGATCTCCCTGGCCCTCCAGTCTGTGTCCCAGGACTTCTGTTCTCTGTCTCTCACTCAGCACCAGCTCCATACTACCTCACAAGGAGTCTGCCACCCTTCCTCAGTTGCTAGCCCCTTGCAGCTCTTCCGGGTGGCTGCCCAGGCACTGCCCGCCACCAAGTGCCTCAGCCCTGTGTTCTCTACTTCTTCCAGATGCTTCCAACTTCCCAGCAACTCAGCTGCCCGCTTCCCACGACTATGCCCTAAGGTCAGCTGACACCTGTTCACTGGGGTTGACAGGCAGTGGTGGGCTCTCCTTCGCTGGAGGTTTTCAAATAGAAGCTGGCCAGCCATCTGTCGGGGATGCTGTAGCTACGGATTTCTTTCATTGAGCAGAGGGATGGACTAGATCACCTCTGAGGTCCCTTCTAACTCTAAGATTCTATGACCTACTTTGCACTGAAAGGGGCCGTGACCATTTTTGTTGCCCTTCTCTGCACCTTTTCTAGTTCAGCTATGTCTTTTTTGAGATGGGGCGACCAGAGCTGCACACAATATTCGAGATGCGGTTACACCATCGATTTGTATAGAGGCATCATGACCTGCTCAGTTTTATTCTCTATCCCCTTCCGAATAATTCCTAACATTCTGTTTGCTTCTTTGACTGCTGCTGCACACTGCGCTGTGGATTTCATTGTATTGTCCACAACCACCCCCAGATCCTTTTCCTGGCAGTCTGCTCGTGTTTTAACTACCTTGAATAACTTGGTGTCATCTGCAAATTTGATCACCTCACTCTTAACACCCTTTTCCAAATCATTAAAGAGCACCGGCCGCAACTCAGATCCCTGAGGCACACCACTTTTTACATCTCTCCATTGTGAAAACTAACCATTTAGTCCAACCCTTTGCTTTCTATCTTTCAACCAGTTTCTGATCCATAGTAAGACACTATCTCCTATCCCATGACTTTTTAATTTTCTCAAGAGTCTCTCATGAGGGACCTTATCAAATGCTTTCTGGAAATCCAGGTACACTATATCTACTGGGTCTCCCTTGTCCACATGTTTATTTACACCCTCAAAGAATTCCAACAGGTTAGTGAGGCATGACTTACCTTTACTAAATCCGTGTTGACTCTTCCCCATTAAGCCATGTTTGTCAACATGCCCTGTAATTCTGTCCTTAATGATGGTTTCCACCATTTTGCCCAGCACAGACGTCAAGTTTACTGGTCTGTAGCCTCCTTTCAGGGACAGGTCGCTGGGACCACATAACACCTGTGCTCCGGGCTCTGCACTGGCTGCCAATAGTGTGCCGAGCCAGGTTCAAGGTACTGGTGTTGACTTATAAGGCCCTTCACGGTCTCGGCCCCTCATACCTCAGGGATTGCCTCGCCCTCCGTGCCCCAGAGCGGCTCCTTCGGTCTGCCGGGGGTGCCTTCTTGGAGGGCCCCCGTGTTAAGCGGGGGGCCACAATGGAGAGGGCATTCTCGGTGTCTGGGCCACGCCTTTGGAATTCCCTCCCAGAGGAAGCTTGCCTGGCCTCGAGCCTTTTAACATTACGGCAAGTTTGTAAAACCTGGCTGGCCTTTGGGGAGGGTGGGTTAATGTTTTTTTATCACCCTACCCATCCTTATTATTTTTTGTAAATTTTTGTCCTCCCTGTTTTTGTAAGGTTTTTTATGATTGTTTTAATATTTTTTAAATTGTTTTAATTAAAAGTTGTTAGCCGCCCCGAGCTGTTTGCAGGAGGGCCGGAATATAAATATATTAAATCAATTAAAAAAAAAAAAAAATATCATAGGTCTTTACCATGTTTATCCATCTTTCGTTTTAATGAAAGATGTTTAGTGTAACCAAAATGTGCCTGTCATGTTCCTATGAAAATGATTATTATATATTGTCTTCAAATTTTATATCACTACCTTTGTAAGCAAATTGTCTTTCTTTTCAAACTTGTTAGTGTTTTCGTTTGGCACTTTATGGTTCTAACTAGGTTTTAATATGGAAATCCTCTAGTGATGAAGTGGCCAGTTCATCCCTAAGGTCTCGGTTCTAATTTGAAAAGAGACACTTTTCCCAGAATACCCTGGTGAATTGGTACCTCCAGGAGGAGCTCAACAATCAGCTGGATCTGATTTCATCTCAGTTTTGACTAGGAATGATTCCAGTGATTTAAATGGGGCCATCCCTGATTTGCACCAGTGTAACTGAGCTGAACAGAACAGCAGTCCACGTTTCCCAGATCAAAGAAAGAGCTTAAAGAATTTAAGAGGAGAGGCCTTGAAGCCTTCAAGAGGGCCGGGCTTCCAGTCAGTAACAGGCCTTTGTGCTTTGTTTATATACACAAGCTTGGCTTGAGTAGTCGCCAGAGTGTTCTCTCACCTAAGGAAACAATAAAGGAATCTGAAAATTGATTTTTTTTTCACTCGTTTTTCTGCCTCCTCTTGCTCTTCTTCCTCAAGTGCTTCAGTGGAGAAGCTGTGGGTTAGCACAAGGGGCCCTTTTAGAACAAACAGAGACTCGCTTGTGCCAGGAGCCCATTAATCAGAAAATGGGGGCGAAGTCTTGGACATCTAAAGCCAGCAAAGTGTGACCTGCTATTGTCGGGTATTTTCACCACTGTTATCATTGTGACTGCTCGCCTGGAACAACCCGGATGTAGGGAATGGGAATAAGCAATCAAAGAGGATGTCTTCAGCTGATATTTTCAGCCAGCTTGATGTGAGGCCAAGATTTAATACTTCCTCTCTCTCTCTCCCAACCACATGCTACGAATAACATGTTTTCAGGATATCAGAAACTGCTAGAAATCTGTCTTACTTTCTACTCAAACAGCACCTCTGTTCTGGGACTCCCAGCGCAAATGTCACCCAAGCTTCACATTACCCCGTTGAGATGAAAGGAGGATGGAGAGGGCATTATTATTTCCAGTTGACAAATGGAGAAACTGAAGTGCAAAAAAGTGCTTGTTCAAGGTCACATAGAAAGTGAAGACTTGATTCTTAAGTTTCTTACACAGATCATTGTAATTTAAAATGGCCAAACCCGTAGGAAAACCGCACCGGGTAATTCACCCAGACTATATTCCCTGATGTGTGCACAGTTCTGTCACATGGCAAATCTGCAGTGTTCTTTGGAAAATATCCAGGGTATCCCTTCCAAGGAACTGTCAGGAGCAGGCGGCCCGTGGCCAACACCAAGTCTGAGGGGCAAGAGAAATGCAAAGTCCAGAGGGTGGGCCAAGTCTGAAACTTGAGGCATCAGAGAGCCAAAAATCAATGCCAAATCATAGGACTGGAATCGGAAGTGGAGGTGTAGTGAGGGGTCAAAGTCAGATGATCAGACCAAACAGGACAGTCGAGGACTGGTGTCTGGGGTGGGGCAGGAATAAGGGTGGACAAGGCTGAGATAGGAGACTTGGAAAAAGGCCAGAGTAGTAGGCCAGGAGCTGTCACACGGAAGTCTCTGTCATGCCAAGAATTGCCGTGCTACCAAGACACTTCCTGTTTTTGTCATGGTAAGACAAACCAATAGGCAAGTAGATCAGGAGGATCAGCCTATCAGGAACAGGGATGTCTGGAGCCACTAGAGCTAGACTTTCAGTAGTCCGAACCGTATTTTATTCTTGTAGCACTCTAGCTAAGGAGTTTGCCCAAGAACCTGAGGACTGCTACATTTAAGCCCTGCTTTTCCCTATGATGGCTTGACAGGAACAGATTTACTATGCAGTAGAAATCCTGCTACAGTGCAAATCACCAATAAACACTGAAAGGTAACTCTCCACAGACTTTCCACAGCTTTTAGTTGGGCTTTCCCACATGAAAACTGGAATGTTTAAAATACCCTAATTCCTTTTTCTAACCACTCTGCCATCTTCCTTACAGAGACCTGGATGTTCATCATTACCAAAGAAGCCCCAGCCGACACTTTGTCCGAGGCAGTTTCCTGTGGGGGGGGGGAGCGTGTGTGTGTGTGTGTGTGTGTGTGTGTGTGTGTGTGTGTGTGTGTGTGTGTGTGTGAGAGAGAGAGAGAGAGAGAGAGAGAGAGAAAGTGTCTGTGCATTGTTGAATCAAAATCAGAAAAGAATGGGAGATTCCTTTGCTTGGCTACAGAAGGCAAAACTCCATTTGGTCTTTTCTGTGTACTGCTACAGATGTGCCACTTCTAGAGAACTCAAAACCATTCTGAGTTTACNCGTGTGTGTGTGTGTGTGTGTGTGTGTGTGTGTGTGTGTGTGTGTGTGTGTGTGTGTGAGAGAGAGAGAGAGAGAGAGAGAGAGAGAAAGTGTCTGTGCATTGTTGAATCAAAATCAGAAAAGAATGGGAGATTCCTTTGCTTGGCTACAGAAGGCAAAACTCCATTTGGTCTTTTCTGTGTACTGCTACAGATGTGCCACTTCTAGAGAACTCAAAACCATTCTGAGTTTACAGGGATGTAGCTTGTGCATGAAAAAAATCTCTGTGATTCCCAGAAACTTGGAGCAACAATCTCAGTGAACTGGAACAATATTGCAGACTTACTATAGATGCTTAGAAAAATAAAATCACACCCAACAGATCTCACCTCTAATATTCTACTTAGCTTACATCTCCAGTTGATGTCGGTGTGAGATTACTTCTGCATGGAGAGAGAGCCAGATATTGGAGTTAAGATCTTGTTGTGTGGGTCTGAGGGCAGTGATTTACAACAAGTGAAAAAACGGAGCGGGGAAATCATTGCAATAGCTGTTCCCACCCTAGCAATCAGATGTATCTTCTATATATGGGTATTTTCAGACGTTACGAGATCACGGTGAACCACGGTGAATACCCACCTGTGGTCACCGTGTCTCGAACGTCTGTTTGGAAGCCACCGGCACATCTGTTGTGGCATTACGGGGTGACCCCGGCGGGGAATTAATAGGGTGATTTCGGTACGGGGCCAATGGGCCCCGTAACGTCTGAAATCACCCATAGTCTGCCTGACTTACAGGGTTTCTATATTCCTCTGGGTGGGTGTGTATACTAGAGAAGCAGCTAAAGGCAAGTAGGTACTTTAGTGAGGAGAAATGAATTACACCCTTTAGATTTAGAGATGCCTATTTTATAAACATTAAAGGGAGGTTCCACAGTCTTCTATGGGAGTAGCTCTTTATTTGGATTCTTTCTCTTAAGTAAACAAAGCCTCTGACATAAAAAAAATAACTGGGTGCATTTTTTTCCTTTTGTCTCTTTGTGCCCTATCTTCTTATTTGGTCTAATCAGAAGTAACACAGGAGAAAATAGAGGCAATTGAAAAAGAAAAGACAGCAGTTGACTTGGTAGAGCCATGGATTTCATTCTATTTGTACAGGTGTATTGTATGTCGCCCGTGGTGTGAACATTTTCCACTTCATTACTCCTGGCACCTGCCCAAGCTCTTTGCATGTTTCCCAAGGTCTCTGATTTTGTTTGGCTTTTACTGGTTTGTTCTGGGGATTTTGAAAGCAGTCTAAGAAAAAGGAACCAAGTCATAAATTTGCATGTTGCTTCACTTTTTCGTAAGGCAGTTGGAAAGATTTCCTAAATACACCTTCGTCTGGAAATCCAAAAGCCAAGTGGCCTGATTTCCCCATTGCGCTCGGACAAAAGCCAGTAGAAAACAGCACTAAATATAGGAAGGGTGCAGTGCTTAATTGGTGAAAAATGAATTTCTGGGGCCTGCCCCAGAAGTCACGCCTTCAGGCCCAGAGCTTGTCAGAGCAGGGAACTGAACCCTAGGGGGAACTTGCAACTAACATTGCTAGAGTCCGATGACTGCAGGCCCCCAGAAGCTGTATAATGAACCCTGGATGGCTGTTGCGTGTGAGTGAGGCAATCGGATTCTAGCAGCATTATGTGTGAGTGCACCCCTAGTCTCCAGCTAGCAACCCGACCACTGGTCCACCCTGCTTCTCTAAAGGAGAACGTCTAATCTATATGATAACCAGTGCAGGGGATGGGGCTGGAAAGTCATTAATGAAAGATAAACCAACCATCCAGGCTTTTTCTAGCTATCCTTTCTAACCTCCATGACCAGCTCGCCTAGAGCAGTCAGGGAGTCTGCTGTGCAGTGGGGTGGTTGGTGCACCAAGCTAGTATCCCGGTCTTCAGACGCTAGATGGAAACACTCTATGCTGGATAAGTCAGACACTGGATACCTTTGATAGAGCAAGTTGTCTTTACAGACCGGCGCCACCTCCACCCCACTACCCCTCTCAGTGCAGCAGCATCCTGAGCTGATGCTGCACTGAGTACCAGGCTGGCACCGTCTGAGTCAGCACCGACCCAGACACCTCATCCAACCAGATCTCGGTAATACCATACAAGGTTTACTTTATGAAGCTTCTGATAAAGTTTTTAAAGTTGGGAGTGTGCGGGCTAGCCCAAGTGGTTCTCAAACTTGAACCACGCCCCCCTCCCCCCCTTTTTCACTTGTCTGTCATACTGAAGTAGGGTGGCCATACCTCCCCCTTTAAAAGAGGATGCTTATGAAAAATACATGGGGCAGGGCTGCACCGGAACCAATGCAGCCCTGCAACGTGTATCTTTCATAAGTGTTCTCTTGTAAAGGGGAGGTATGACCACCCTAAGCTGAAACCCCTCCCACCACACACGCAAACACACCCTCCCCCCTTTTCCACCCTCCTGTTGCTTCCCCCTTGCCACCCCATTATTTTAGAGATTCTCCCTACCTTGGTGAGAGTGTGGAGCTCGGTGTTTGTCAGCTAGGATCTTTCAATGCCCTCTCCCAGTTTGAAAATCTAAGAGTTAACCAATACAGGGGTAAAGTGCCATGTGAAGGTTTTGGTCCATAGCTCATGAGATCGGGAACTTTGGCCACCCCTAACGTAGACGGTGCTGGTGATTTACTACATTGTCCCTTGCTTCCTTCCTTCCGCCCATCCATTGTGGAACCCATGTCCTGCTATTCAGTCCCCCGTCCCCAAATCTAGATCCTAGGCCGCATCTCCCCTCCCACATCACAGGCGGATAGTGAAAAGTGGAGCAGATTTCTGCGTCCCCCATCTCCATTGCTTAACAGCCCCTGCACGTTGCTAGCTCCCAGCCTCTCGTCCCCTACGCATCACTGCTCCTGAGACTCCTGGAGCAAGAAGGGAGATGTGTCGGACAGCACCCAGCCACTCAGGCCTGGCAGTTATCAGTCTGTTTAGGTATTTATTAAATCTGCGATACCCGTCTGGCCAGTCTCAATGCCCAAGTTGCCTAATTCTACTGCACCTGCAATAGATGGTTTCTAGCTGTACTTTACACTATCCCCCTCCCCCCCCCCAGTTACCGATCGGTAAATTAGGATGGAAAACCTAAAAATCGGAACCAGAAGTCGACATTCTGGGGCATCGGGTACTTGATTAGTGACAGAACTTTGCAAGTCTATTCAAGTACTGGAAATTTTACGGGTATACCCATTTTTGCGGGTATTTGTTTCAGCTCTACTTTTCACTACTTAAAACAGAGCTTTAAACTCTACAGCATGGATGGAGTTGTGGGCGGGATGAAAAGAGGGGAACCCAGTGGAAAACTAAATCTTTAACACAAATTCAACCTCATGGAGCTTTCACAAAACAGTGAATATCGATGTTGCTTCGTTATTAAACCACGCCGCTGCCGTTACCACGGAAACAAAGCAACAAATATTTGGAGCTATGTAACACCTTCCACCAAACCTCCAGACAAGAATATTTTGGAAAGTACTTCTGTCAATCAGACCACTCCTGTTCATTGAATGAATGCTTTGTGTAATGCTCATACACTTCTACCAAGGCGTAACAGAGGTGGAACTCCCTCTTGGCTTTATAAACAGAACTTGGGTGGAATTTATTTATTTATTTTTTTGGTTAAAAAATCCATTACTTCAGTGGCTCTTTCCCGAGCCGACATGATAAGTGTGAGACTCCAGGAATGCCTACATGAGAGATTAATTTATTTATTTTTAAATCCATTTTTTTTTTTTTTTCCGTAAGTCTGTGTTGGCATCTTATCAAACAGCTTCCCCTTGAACTCCATGCGATCCATCTGGAGATGAAAAGAAAACATTGAAATACAAATGAAGTCTTGGCCAAAGGTTATTTTTATCTTACTATGATAACCTGATCCCTCCAGTGGGGAGGGACTGCTGAGCTCTGCCAGGTATTTTTACCTGAGGCTTCCCATCTGTCTAAATTTACAGTCCCGGGTGCAGGGAGGGAATCTGTGGCAGGTGCTGCTTTTCAAACTTAAAATGGAGCTATTGTTCCCCTCTTTTTGCTCCCTGGATTTCACTGATGGACCCAATAAATTCTTTCTGGTTCAACTATTTAAAGGCCAAGAAGTTACTGGAATAATCCGTTCCATTTCCCTTCACAATTCCTTTAAAAACAACATTTGTGATATTCTGCTATTCCTTCCCCTCCCCCAAAATGATTGAGACTTGGGGCGGGGAACAGCTGCTGCCTGCCACGTCTCTGAGCTGATGCACTGGGGGTCCTTCCTCCTGGGGGCCTCCTGTTGGCAGGGCATATTTATTTATTTATTTATGTAGTGCCGGCGATATACCTAGTACTGTACAATCAATAGTTACAGACAGGTCTCTACCCCCAAGGGTAGTATATATTATTTCTCCTTTGATTGCTTGTGATTTTGGTGAGTTCTCTCAGGCCACTTTTACACGAGGCGCTTAGAAGCACCTCTGGAGCCCCATATTTAAGAGGAAAGCTGCACGGGGGTGTGTGGGGTGTGTGTGTGTGTACACACTCCCCGCGCTACCGGAAGTGACATGCCACCCGTTCGTTTCAGTGGCGGATGCTTTCAAAGAGGCGTGTTCTATACACCTGAAAATTGAGGCCTGTAGAACCCGTGTCTTTGAAAGCCCTGCGTCTGCAGCCGCCGCCGCTGAAGAGAACAGGCAGTCCGTCACTTCCGGTAGCGGGGGGACCATGTAAATGCTCCCAGCGCAGCTTTCCTCTTGAATATGGGGCTCTGGAGGCACTTCTAAGCGCCTTGTGTAAAAGTGGCCTCACACTTTATTACAACCATCCTTGAGGTTCTGATGCCATCCATCCTGTTCTCCAAGCCTGTAGCTTGGGCTTCATTTTTGACACGCACCTCTCTTTTAAACCTTACATTGACTCTGTTGCCAAATCCTGCCGATTTGTCCTCCATAACATTGCTCGGATCCGCCCCTTTCTCTCTACCTCCTCGGCCAAAATCCTTGTTCATGCCATGGTTATCTCTCGCCTCGATTACTGCAACCTCCTCCTTGCTGGCCTCCCTCGCTCTCACCTGTCCCCCCTTATCGCAATCCAAAACTCCGCTGCCAAGGTCATTCACTCTGCCCGTCGCTTCGACCATGTGCAGCCTCTCCTCTTCTCTCTTCACTGGCTCCCCCTTCCTGAACGTATCCTGTTTAAACTCCTGGTATTCACGTTCAAAACACTCCACAACCAAGCTCCCCCTTACCTCTCGGACCTAATCTCCCTACGCACTCCTGCACGCGCTCTCCGCTCCTCCTCTGTCCCCTCCCTCACTCTCCCTCGTTTCTCTTGCTCACCTTGTGAGCACGGTTGCCTTCGACCCTTCTCCCTTGCAGCCCCTCATGCCTGGAACTCCCTCCCTACCCACATCCGCCTTGCCCCCTCCCTCTGCTCCTTCAAATCCCTCCTCAAGACCCACTTTTTCCTCACTGCTTTTCCCAATGCCTGCTAGTCATTCCCCATATACTTACCGTCTGCCTTCCTCTGCAGACTGCTGCAACCAACCTGATTGTAACCAAGCCAAGCACATGCACCTGAGACTTCGCATCCACTTGAATGTTTGTTTGTCTTCTCCCCTGTCTCTCCCACTGTCCCTTCTCCCTGTCTCCCCCTCCTTGTCTCTTAGATTGTAAGCCACAGGCAGAGACTGCATCTGTTTCTATGTTCTGTACAGCACCAGGTACATGACCAGAGCTATATAAATGTTTATAATAATAATAATAATCTTCACCCACACTTTGTTACTGCTTAAAAATACAAACACTAGACCCTATGTACAGCACTAAAAGTGTCCCAAACAAGACACTTGAACACATGCGTAGCAGGGTCAGGTCAGGTCAGGAATTCTTTGCAGGATCCCACCTATGAACTCTTTATTTACAGTATCTCCATCCCTGTGACTTAAGTCCCTACAAACACACACAGTCCTGCACACAGCACTCAATTAGGATGCATCTCTGGCTGTCTTACGCAACAGGCCCTTCGACTTGGCACAATATCTCCCAGCTAGATTAGTAGTACTCCAGTTCCCTTCCTAGCCTGGCCACCTCAGCAAGCTGGCTCCCCCAAGGGTTTGCCCTTCCTAGGTACCGGGCCAGCTCCTCGGCTCTCAACCGTCCTTCATGGGCAGAGTCCTTCCTGCCTCTTGCCTCCCTCGCGCTCCCCTGGACTGAGGCTCAGCCTTATTAGGCCTTAGGGCTGGGCTAGCCATGTGGCTTACTCAGTTGCAGTCACTGAGCTGCCCCATTAGGCTGCTTTTACACGAGTGGTGGGATGCAGCGCGTTGAAGAACGCGCTTCTTGAAAAGCCCCACGTGGTGCGTTTAGACACACCAGAAGTAGCTGACTGCCATAAGAATCATGGCTCGCACAGTCGTTTTGAAGGTGCATTTGGGAAGCCTTGATATTGGGGTTTCCCAAATGTGCCTTCAAAAAGACTGCACGAGGCGCAATTGCTATGGCGGCTGGCTACTTCTGGTGTGTCGAAATACACCCTGCAGGGCTTTTCAGGAAGCGTGTTCTTCAATGCGCTGCATCCGACTGCTTGTTTAAAAGTGGCCTAAGTAGCACCCAGCTTGGCCAGAGCATTGTTCTGGGGCTGCATCCTTGCAGGAACTTACCCTAGCCCCAGGGGTCTGGTCCTGTAGGGACACTAGTGACCCTGTCACAAAATGCTTATCTTTTTGCGCATGGGCAGCTCTACTAAGGTTGATGGAACTACTCATGTAAGCAGAGGTCAGGCACATGCTTTGTCGGGCTGAGGCCATTATGACTCATATTCTTGTCTCCTTGACAGGGCCGGCCATAGAATTTATGGGGCCCAGGGCAAAGATAAGGTGTGGGGGCCCTGGTGCCCTCTCCCCAATTTGGGTTATCCTCTGCAGGGTGTGTTTGGAGCCCTGCTTGGAGGGAGTGGGACCCCACCCTGCCCTAGTGAAAGCGCGGGCCAATACAGGACCCCTAGAAAGAGAGGGACCTGGGATGATCACCCCAGCTCACCCTGTGGTAAGGCCAGCCCTGCTCCCTGGGACTCTCTTATGTGCAGCAAGAACCAAATTTGGCCTTCTTGGTAGCTTGCCCTTTCCCTGTGAGGAAGAAGGAAGTGTGGTGTCATTTATATTTATTGTAATTGGATATCCCCACTATTGTGTTGGTGCAACACACACACCCCTCCATTCTCACAGATCCCGTAGGAAGGACTCAGAGACTGTCACCGTTTTTAGACGAGGAGCGCTGAAGCGCCTCCTGAACGCTGCGTTCAAAGACAAGCCGCCGGAAGTGACGTGTCCCCATTGCCGGCGGCGGGGGTGGAGGGAGATATGGGGTTTTCGAGCGGCGTGTTCTGAAAGCCAGAAAATTCAAGTCTTGATAACGCGCCACTGGAAAGCCCCGTGTCTCCCGGGGCAGACTGCCGGCAATGGGGACACGTCACTTCCGGCGGCTTGTCTTTGAACGCGGTGTTCAGGAGGCACTTCAGCGCTCCTCGTCTAAAAGCGGTGTGTGAGTTAGGTTCAGAACAGCCATTTAAGATGGCTCCTTTATTCAGGTCTTCTCACAGCAGGGGCAGAGAGGGAGACCCCACCTGACAAGATGGCCGCTGAGCTCCCTGGGTTTTTTAAAGGGACAGTACATACATAACATCCTCAGTAAAGGAAAGAACAATGATGATGCCAGTAGTGGACAAAGTTCCCAACCCCAAGGTGCATGTATCAAGATCTTCATATGGCTGAGATCTGCAAGACACACGCACATACCTCTCCTCCTTTGTGATCAGCTGGAGGAGCCACTGAATGGTGCCTGAATGGACCTCAGTGGAGCAGACCTGGTTGCTGAGATTCTGAGGAGCAGCTGCCATTGGAATGACTTGGGTGCAATGAAGTAAGGTGGCACAGGAACCAGGACCAGCCCTAGCTAAGAGATGCACTTGAACTGCCCAAGAGCCACAAGTGGCTCCTGAGTAGAGCTGCAGTGGGTACTAAAATTACTACCCACAGGTAATGCCCACATTTTAGGGCACTCAATGGGCACCTGATGGGCTACCCAAGGACCAGCTGGGTACCCGATGGCCCATTGTGACCTGTTGGGTACTTCTTCCAAGCGACCGACATTGGCCACTGTGGGAGACAGGTGCTGAGCTCGATGGACCATTGCTCTGACCCAGTATGGCACGACTTACGTTCTTATGGAAATGCAAGCATTACCCAGAGAAACTGACAAGCCCCCGCCAGGAACACTGCAGAGCCTGGCTCCTCGGTGCTCCAGTTGGGTGTCTTAGTTTCAAAGGTAGGCTAGGCTTTTCCCCCATACAGCGCTCTGATAGGTGCTGTGACCAGGAAGCCGCTTTTGAAACTAACAAGCACCGGCCAAGATCGCCGTGGAGCCCAGCTCTGCAGCCATCCCAGCCGGGACCTGTACCTTTCAAAGGCCGACTGGTGCTTTCCTCTTTACAGTGCCTCCCAGTGAGACATTATGTGGGGAGAAGTGGCTTTTGAAAGTGACAGGCTCCAACTGGGACCTGTCACTTTCAAAGACCAGCTGGCGCCTTCGAGCAGCCCATCGGGTCCTGTTTGGGCATCAGTGGGTCAGTTTGGGTACCCTGGAATCGTTGGGGGTGCCCAAATCTTCGGGTGCCCAGTTGCAGCTCCACTCCTGAGCCTATTTGCCTCCCCTTGGACAACATTTTTGTTTTAATCTCTATCGCTTTCTGAATCTTAGGAATTATTTGGAAAGGAACTGAGAATAAAACAGAAAATATCGTAAGGTTGCTATATAAGTCTGCGGTGCAAGTGCATCATGAACATTGTGTGCAGTTCTGGTCACCCCATCTCAAAAAAGTCATAGTAGAACTGGAAAAGGTAAAAAAAAAGGGAAGCAAAAATTATCCAGATAATCAATCAAAATAGTTTATGGTCTGGATGGCCTAAAGGAAGATAATTACATCTTCTAAACATGCATATCAAAATCATATCGCATAAAATGCCAAGATGCCATAGTATTAGTATTAAAAGAACAAAACAGAGTAAACCAGGCACTAGGAAACCTTTAAAACCTCTTAACATTTGTCTTACCCTTCCCGGGGCTTGTGTGGGCAGCACTTCATTTCATTTCATTTATTAGATTTTTACCCCGCCCCTCCTAAAAACAGCTCGGGGCGGCTTACAACAGCAAAAAAGAAACAATACATATAAAATATATCTAAAAACAATTAAAACATATCAATACAATTTCAAAGTATTAAAACAGAGCCCAGGAACACAATAAAACAATAAATAGGGTAAGGGAGATAAAACCCTCTAACCCCCCTTCCCCCCTCCCCAAAGGCATGGGTGAACAGCCAGGTTTTGCAACTTCGCTGGAATGTCAAAAGGCTTGGGGCCAGGTGAGCTTCCTCCGGGAGGGAGTTCCAAAGGCGCGGCCCGGTCACCGAGAATGACCTCCAAGAAGGCACCCCCGGCGGACCAAAGGAGCTGCTCTGT
>QEPC01013865.1:18481386-18571646 GCA_003113815.1 Sphenodon punctatus
GCACATCTGTTGGCTCGCTGCCAGATGTGCACCACAGTCAAACACGGCCCGCGTTTGCATTCACCACACTTCTGGACCTCCGGACGCGAGGAGGTCGAGAAGTGTGGTGAAAGGCTACCATGGCCGTGGTGAACGGAAAGTAACGACTGGTTACTTACCGTTCACCGCGGTTACTAAAATTCACCCCTGCCCGTGGTTGCGGCAGCAGCCGGATTGGCTGCTGCCTGTCAGGAGGGGGGAGGGCCTCTGGGGAACACAGGGGGCGGGGCCGTGTAGCAGCATGCTGCGCCACGCCCCCTCACCCCCTCCGGGAGTGTGTGCGCCGCTTTAGACGTTATGGGCGGGCGCTTTTACCACGGGCCGTGGGGTGGTTCGGACCACGGTCGGGGGCAATGGGGCGCATGTCTGTTGGCGCGCCCCTTCGCCCCCAGCCGTGGTCCGAACCACCCCACGGCCCGTGGTGAAAGCGCCCGCCCATAACATCTGAAATCACCCTCAGTTGTTAAATGACAGACTTGTGACTATACCAAGGCCTAAAACAAACTCGGATCGGAGCATACTAAGGCATATTCAAAATGCATTAGCTCACCTTGCCATATTATAATTTAGAATTGATGTTACAAGATCCAGATAATGGAATGGCTTCCATACGAGGTAAGGGTGGATAGGTTAGGGCTCTTCAGTTTGGAGAAGAGACAACTGAGAAGGGCTATGAAGTTTATAAAATCATGAGTGGCATGGAACAAATAAATAAGGAGCAGTTAACCCTCTCAAATAGTACTAGGACTAGGGGACACTCCATGAAACTAATTTAACTGATTTCCTTAATTGTACTCTTCCTTCCTTTTTCCTTCCCCTATTTTAAAGTATTTTATTATTTTTTTAAATTGTCTGGAATTGTTTTAAATTGTTTTATACTGTTGTTTTATAATTTGTGAAGCGCTCTGAGTACCATGTAAGGCAGGGGGCGCTATATAAATAAAATTATTATTATTTAAAATAAATAAAAGAAAGTTGTTTTTTTTCCCCACACAACACACAATTCACTTGTGCAGTTTGTTGCCAGAGGATGTGGTCAAGAGACCAGTAGCATAGCTGGGTTTAAAAAGGGGTTGGATAAGTTATTGGAAGATAGGCCCATTAATGGGTATTAGCCAAGTGTTTGGGAGGGGGAATGTAACCTCTGTTATGACTTGTTGGGTACGTCTCCGAAGCGACTGTGAATGGCCACTGTTAGGGACAGGATGCTTATGCTAGGCTTGATGGACTATTGATCTGACCCAGTATGGTGCTTCTTGTGTTCTTATGCTCTTATATTCTTAAGAGGCAAAATCTGAAGTCCACTCTACAGTAAATACAGTTGCGATGCAGTCCAGAATTCCAGCACCTAAAACAGCATTTGACAATCTGGCACTGTAACCATTCAGACCTTGCAGGTTCAGTTAACGTCATGTAAAAATTTGTTCAGTGGTGCTTGAATATGTAAAGTAAAATGCTTTCATGGCCCAGCTTTATGAGCGTGACACTATGGTCACTAGGATTTTTGAAAACCACAGTGTATTTTTTTATGCATCTCATGAAAAGTTGGGAATGTTTAACGATTCGTGCCACTTTTTTTTTTCTTTCCCTCTAGGCTTTTGCTGTTGCTTACAACCCAAACCACAAATAAAGCATTAAAATTATTGATGTGAGCTAAGCAGAAGCGCGACTGCCAAAAACAGCACTATTTGCTCCGGCCCGTTGTGTGTAGCTCTGAAAAAATGATTCCCAAGACTGCAGCAAAGACCACATTTTTTCCTTTCTTCACTAATAGCAAAAATATTACCTTTCAAGTGCCCTGTTATTCCTGCAGCTGGGGAGAAAGCAGGTTGGATGGAGCTGAAGGTAGCTAGCTACATGAGCATGGCCTGCCAACCCAGCCTCCTGGTAATAAATCTCCTGCTTTATTAGCCCCCTTCCCCCTTGCCTTTCGTTATGACAATCGTTCAAGAGAAAGCAAATTAAATAAATTGGCAGATGGAATCCTTGAGCTGAACTAACTGAGCTCCGGGATTTTTGTTTCATGTTCTTTCCAGTTAGCAAAGTGAATTGAGAGCAACTTAGCTTCACCTTAAGAAAATAAGACGTGCTGTATTTGGTCAGACTAATGGTCCATTTAGCCGAGCATCCTGTATGGCCAACAGCAGCCATTTATGGTCATTTCAGAGAATTACCCAACAGATCATAATGGAGTAATCCTTTTCCTGCTAATTACTCCCAGCTCCCAGCAGTCAGAGTTTATGTCCCCAAGCAACTTGACTAATAGCCATTGATGGACCTATCCTCCAAGAACTTATCCAGTCCTTATTTAAAATCAGCTATGCTGCTGGCCTTCACCACATCCTCTGGCATTAGGTTCCACATTCATTGTATGTTGAATGAAAAAGTCCTTCCTTTGTTTTTTTCTAAAGCAGCTGCCAGTTAGTTTCATAGAGAGTGTCCCCTCGGTCTAGTGTTGTTTAGAACGGTAAATAACCTCTCTCTATTTACTTGTTCCATACAGCATTCTGCCTCTTTGGGGTGCCATGTGTTTAATGGTATTCACTTTCTTGCCCCACTAGAAATGCTGAAGAGGGACTGAAACTGAGGGGTTTCCAAAGTATGGAGATGAGGACATGCAAAAAAAGGTGGGCTGTCCTATTGAGTAGCAACACAGAGTGTCTCACCGGTATTGAGAATTGTGCATTTGCAGTCCAGTATAGGCACCCATCCCCCATGGTAGACTTGCCCCATACATGATTGGGCCCTAGCTTAGGGGAGCAGAGACTATGCCAGAGAACATGAGCTATATATTTATTTATTTACATTTCCTACCGCACCCTTCCCACCAAAGGCGGTTCAAGGCGGCTTACAACATCTAAATACAAAGTACAAAATAAAACAACCCATCAATACAAAAACATAACCCTCCCAACCCCTCTGCAAGTCAACCCCCCCACCCTCCTAACTCACCCTTATTCCCTACAGCTCCCCCATCCTAGCCTAGCCCCCACTGCCAAACACCCTTGTGAATAATAGTCCTTTACACTGCCACCTGACGGCATTTTTACACGGACATCCACCCCCCCAGCTGGGTGTGTAGGAGGGTGTTAGATGTGTGGGGACGTCCATGGAATTGGTGCAGAAGTGGGTGGGTGGGATGGGTGTTTGGGTGGGGGTGCACGTGCACTTCCATCACCCACCCATGAAGCCGTCCAGCAAACCAGAGGAGGTTCCATGGGTGGAGGTGAGTGTGAACCCATGGGAACAGGTGCACACCCACCTCCACCCACCGCAGCAGCTCTTGGGGGAAGGAATTCCACAGCTGTGAAGTGGAGGCCGAGAATGCCCTCCTTGTCATAGATATCAAGTTAAAACCTGGTACCTCCAAATGAGTATCCCCAGCCAACCGCAAAGGCCGCGATGGGATGTGGTAGGCCAGGCGATTTTCCAGATAAATGGGTCCCAAGCTGTTTAGGGTTTTAAAGGTCGAAACCAGGACCTTGAATTGTACCCACCAGAGAACAATAGATATCCGGTGCAGATTTTGGAGCTGGTGTGTTATGTGCTCCCAACGACCCATCCCTGTAAGGAGCTGGGTGGCTGCATTTGCACTAGCTGCAGCTTCTGAATAGTCTTCAAAGGCAGCCCCATGTAGAGCACATTGCAGTAGTCTAGCCTCGAGGTAATGAAGGTATGGACGATGGCTGCCATTTTACACCATGCAGCATGTAAACTAGCCAACTCTGTGGGTCAGATAGGAGGAAGGACTGCCACTAAGATTGCCACCTACCCTAAGTGCAGCTTTGACCCAAAGGAAGGCGGTAGGGCAAAGACTCGTTGAAAGGTGCCTCAGGGGGGTCATTTAGTCCAATCCCCTACTTGGATGCAGGATGATTACAACGACAACAGGCTCCCCTGTCACGCTGTGATGTGGCCTCACCCCCTGTGGAACATCATCACGTCTTGACGTTTGAAAGGAATAGGGCCAAGCCAGAAAGGTGTGGAACAAAGGGACTCTCCTGACCCTTTCCGATGTGGTCACATCCTCTTCTAAAAGTGACATCACAACACTCCCTAGGAGTGGGGCCTCATCTGAAAAAGTTTGGGAGAGGCTGTCCCCCCCCGCCCCCAGTCATCCTTTAAAGTCCCAGTTTCTCTGGATTATCTGTGTGCTCCTGAATAACCCAGGGAAACTGGGACTTTATCCTGAGCCCAGAGATGATGGATTAAAACCCAGAGACTCCCATTCAAACCCAGAGGGGTGGTAACTCTCGCTGCAGTTAAGGCCCACCTTGCTGCATCTTAAGATCATAAGAAGTGCCATATTGGGTCGCACCAATAGTCCATCAAGTCCAACTTCCTGTCTCTGTCTAACTTGGCTAATAGCCATTTATGGACCTATCCACCAAGAGCCTATTCAGTCCTACTTCCTAAAACGTATCCAACCTTCTTTTGGAGGAGCTAGCTCCAGTGCTGGCATTAAACTTGGGCAGGAGGTGGTCTTTGTGTTTGGAAATTGTGTAATCGTGACTCCGCTTAAAAGAGAACAAAGAGCAGAGGCATCTTTAGGAACAGTGGAGCACTGCAGAAAGACCTTGGTAGGGCCCCTCCTAGTGCAGGCCCCATTGCAGGTCAGTGAGCTTAGGGACCCTAGGACAAGGCCACTTGTGTAATGGTGCACTCAGAGACCCTGGTGAGGCCTCTCCTAAAGCACAATCCTATGTTGCTCTCCCAGACACACATACTATAATGATACTCCTGATTGGGTTCACTCTTAGCCCTACTCTATTGTAGGAATAGTCATAATCTAGCCACAACCCTTTGAGGTACTTATTTATTTAACAAATTTTATTTCCCCGCCCCTCCTGCTCCAGGCAGCTCAGGGCGGCTTACACATAAAACCAATAAAACAACACCTAAAACAGCACAATAAAAGAGAAAGCAAAAAAATAGCTCTCCCTCCCTAACCCACAAACTCCCACTCTAAACCCCATCTCCCCTACCAAATGCCTGGTGGAACAGCCAGGTTTTAGTCATACGCCAGAAGGAAGGGCGGTCCGGGGCCATCCGGGCCTCCGCTGGGAGGGAATTCCACAGCTGAGGTATGGCCACCGAGAACACCCTCTCCATAGTGGCCCCCCCGGGCCACATGGGGGACCTCAAGGAGGGTGCTCCTGGCCAATCGCAGGGGTCGCTCCAGAATACGGAGAGTGAGGCGATCCTGTAGGTAAGTCGGGCCAAGTCCATATAGGGCTTTATAGGTTAACCTATGAATTGGGCCTGGAAGACTAGGCAGCCAGTGCAGAGCCCGGAGACCGGTGAAAAGTGCTCACAGTGGCCTGACCCCATAAGGAGATGAGCTGCCGAATTCTGCACTAGCTGCAGTCTCCAGACCATCACCATGGGTAGCCCCACGTAGAGCACGTTACAATAGTCCAAACTCGAGGTAATAAAGGCATGGATGATGGTGGCCAGGTCGCTATCTGAAAGATATGGCTGAAGCTGATGCACCAGATGTAATTGGCGAAATGCACTCCTCGCCACTGACCCCACCTGGAGATCCATGCGGAGCTGTGGGTTGCAGAGGACTCCTAGACTGCGAACCTGGGAACCAACGGAGGGCCAACCCCGTCAATGGGGTTTTATCCCCCTACCCTTCCTTATTTTTTGTTATAATTTTGTCTTTCCCTGTTTTAATTGTTGAGATTTTTATGATGTTTTAAATATTTTAAACATTGTTTTATTGAGATTTGTTAGCTGCCCCGAGCTGTTTGCAGGCGGGGCAGGGTATAAATATATTAAATAAATAAAAATAAATAAATAAAATGACGGGGGCTATCACATCCACTGCCTTAGCCACGAACATCACCTCTGTCTTGTCGGGATTCAACTTCAGTTGGCTCACCCTCATCCAGTCCCCCACAGCCGTCAGACACGAGGTAAGCACTGAGACTGCTGGTTGTGGTCCGGATGAAAAAGAGAGGTAGAGTTGGGTGTTACCGCACCCCATACTGTCTCACGACCTCCCCGAGCGGCTGCATATATACGCTGAACAGGAGAGGGGACAAATTGGAACCTTGCGGGACACCACATGTGAGGTCTCTGGGCGACGAAGAGCAGTCCCTGAGCACCACAGACTGAGTTCTTCTGGCCAGGAAAGAGCGGGACCACTTAAGAACAATCCCACCCACCCCGGCTCCGTCCCGCAGGCGAGTCACCAACATCTCATAGTCAACGGTATCAAAAGCAGCTGACAGATCTAACAGAATTAGCGGGGTCGAACGACCCTGTTCCAGTTCGCGGCAGAGGCAGTTCCTATGCCTATAGACAGCTAGGTTCTATGGCTAGGCCCAGAGAAGTTTTATGTCACTTGCCACCGTTACACAACCTCCTCCTCCAGTATACCTTACCCAGCTCTCCTTGCTCTTGCCTCACATGAATCAGCGCTAGAGCGCTCTTACACAATGTTTATTTTGCCAAACTTTGGGCATCACACAGGAAGTTTGCAAGGCTCAATTTGTTGATAGAGTCCTTTGATCTCCTCAGATGGCAGGTTCTGTGATGGAAGTAATAATTATCTTTTGTCATCAGTCTAATGAAGCCGTTGTGCAGTTATACTGACTAGGACTTGGATAGAAAGCGTTACATCAGTCCTCATGTTGCAAGTCGTGTGAAGCCACATGAGACACCTTCTGCGCCTTGCACAGTCTTAACCCATTCCAGGCAGCCTTACCACACAACACAGTACATTGTGTGGCTGGTGGCTGCCAGATGTTCCCCCTGCTGTGGGGCGGGCAGTTGGCTGCTATGCGCTGTGTCCTCAGAAAAAGGCCGAGGATGCAGCACATAGCAACAAGTCTGATGGGGTAAGGCTGCCCAGTGTGCAGTAGCCCGTGTGCCTGATCACTGTCTGCCCCACTGTGTGGCAAGGTCTGCTGTGGGGCTTTGAGCAGCAGCTGGTTGCTTCAGTCCCGTACGGCCACTTCATGGCTGGGGATGGAATAGTGGTTGGGCCTGGGGAGGGAAACAGTGCAGGGCTGGGTGCCTGCTCATGTGGCTAGTGCCTTGCCCTGCACCATGGTACTCGCTGCACCGTGGTGGGAGGTCAGACAGCAACCTGTTCACCTGTCTTCCCAGGGGGTGGGGAGCACACCATCTACCCTGCTCCCCATGCTGGCCATGCAGTGTGGCAGCTGAGCTTGCCTGCCATGGCATTGCACAAGGATCAGGCCCTCCACACCTTGTGTAACTTCACCAGTCAATCCCTGGTGGTTAATTTACGTGCTGCATAGTGTAAAATGGTGGCCATGACTTAAGTCAGGGGTGGGGAACCTCAGGCTCGGGGGCCAAATGCGGCCCTCAGCAAGTTTTTATGGGGTCCCTTTCCAGTGCCTGGATCTGCCCCCTGAATCCATTTTCTACCCTCAAGCACTGAAAAACTGAGCTCATGATAATGGAACAGAGAGGAGGGCATGCACACAAGGGTAGGGGACAGATCCAAGGCACAGATCCATGATCTGGGCCCTCCTTTTCTTGAACAAATCTATTAAGCACCCCCTCTCCCAACCTCTATGTGGCCCTTGGAGCTTGTACTAATTTTCAGTCTGGCTCCCAGGACAGAAAAGGTTCCCCTCCCCTGACTTAAGTGGAGGTAGCACTGGAAGCAATGCAAGTGACCAGTTCTGGACACCATGTGTGGGTCTATATCCACATAGGAATAGGGGCCGACTCTACTCTAGGACTTTTAAATAGATTTTGTCTTTGAAGAATCCAGAAGGAGGACAGGGATGATTTGTGTATTGTACAAGGACCACAAGGGCTGCAAAACTGGGCAGGGGGGAAAGAAGGCTTGAGGGAAAGAAAAGCTTGAAAAACAAAAATACCAGTGGCAGCGGCACAGGACAATGTCATGAAGATCCAGAGAGGAGCACATGCTTCCCAGCTCCATTGCCAAACAGCATGAAAAAAAACACATGCACATTGTGGCTGTGGGAGGTTTTCTCATTAGAGCAAAAGGATAATGGCATAGCAATCTGCTGCTTGTGTCGAAAACACAGCAGTAACGAGGGAGAAGAGACACATGTGGGCAGCAAGGAAACCCTTGAAAAACAACAAAAGAAGCCAAAGGATCTTTCAGGGTGGACCCGTAGGGATAGGCAACCTGCTGAGCACAGCATAACCTCCACACACCCACTCAAAGAATGAGGGACAATGTGTGATAGGCAAGAGGTTGGGTAAATCAGCAATTTGGTGACAATAATAAAATTACTGTTGAGGAAGACATGCTGACTATCTGCATAACAAAATTGTTGTTGAGGAAGACATGCTGGCTATCTGCAGAGATGCAGTGAGGATGATGAAGACGTAACAACAGTTGGATGGAAGGAACTTGTAACTTTCACATTCCTCCCAATGGAACTTTTCAGTTACCCAGAACGTAGCTATTCGTCTCTTGGGAAGGACTTACTCTTGACATGAATGACAGCGTTTCCGTCCTTCCCTCGTTCCTTCCTTCCTTCAGGGATACAGAATCGAAGTCCTCCTTTTGAATCTAAAGCAGTGGTTCTCAAACTTTTGGATCAGCTACTGATCCAAATTGAGTGTCTTCTGAAGGCAGTGTAAGACCTATTTATTCTGCCAGGTATTTGATGGGCAGAGGTAGATCGGGGGTCGGGGGTGTACTATTAGTTTTTTATGGGTTTTATCTGGGAGGTAGCCCGGATTTACCAGGCTGTTCACTGCTTGGAACAGCTCAGCTGGATGAGACTTTGCAGGCGCTATTGTAGCAGAGAGTAGACTTTCCCTTGCTGCCACCCTAGCCATGCCATTGTCCTTCAAGTCAATCTAAGGCACAGTCTATTGACTTCAGCACAACTCAAGTGCCACCTGCAATTTAACCGCCTCACCCCCTGCTACATCCGCCTCGGGTCCCCCTTATATCACCCCTGCTTCATCTGCCTCGGGTCCCCCGTATACCAGGAGGACCTGTGCTGATGCCATGGCTGAAGCAGATTCCCAAGCACAACCATGTTAATGGCCTTGGTCAATATGCCATTCCACAGTTTGAGCAGGTCATTGACAGAGCAGCCGTCTGAAGGATGGGCAAAGTTCTCAAGCTCAAGAGCTGCATACAGAAATTTTCCTATCATAGGACATTTTCCACTGATCACGGCTTCCCCCAATCCCAGGAACAGAACAGCATGACTCCCCGCAGCCCTATCCCCATGTCAAATCTCTGGCTTCCAAGAAATCCTGCTGGTTCAGGCAGAGGCAATAGTGGCTCAGGGCAACCTCCTATAGTCCCCAGGAGACTCCAGCAGAAGCAACAGTAAGGACAGCTTTGCTTCTCTTGCTCCTGAGGGAGCCACATGGACATGGCCCCTCTCTGCCCAAGAGCCACTTCTGAGAGTCACAGTACTGGTGCTCAACATTGGCATTTGGCTCCTGAGCCTTTATTTTCCCACCTCTGATGTATATCCTGTCCTATAACTAAATCTCAAGGCAGCTTACAAGAAGTTTAAAAAAAACCAAACAACTCATAGACAGCCGAGTCTAAACATTTTCCAGAATTGGAGTAGGTTTGAATCTGTTGTTTTGCTTGAGTTCTCTCTTTTTAAAAAACAAAAGAAACCCAACCCAAATCTTTGAAAGAAAATTACTGGCTAATTCCATAATTTTTTTAGGAATCAGAGATCCTGTCCCAGTTAACAATTCTCATATTTGTCCATAAGAACATAAGAAGTGCCATACTGGTCCATCGAGCCCAATGGCCCATCGAGCCCACAGCCCATCTTTGAGAGTGGCCAATCTCGATCACCTGGGAGAAATACACAACAGGTCCCAATGGGGAATCCATTCCCTGTTGTTCACTCCCAGCTCCTGAGAGTAAAAGGTTACGTCCCCCATACCTACTTGGCTAATAGTTGTTAATGGACCTATCCTCCAAGAACTTACCCAATCCTTCTTTAAACACAGCTATGCCATTGGTCTTGACCACATCTTATGGCAACAAATTCCACAAATTAGTTGTGTGTTGAGTGAAAAAGTACTTTCTTATATTTCTTTTAAAACTGCTGCCAGTTAGTTTTCATAGAGTGTCCCCTAGTTCTAGTACTATTTGAGAGGGTGAATAACTGCTCCCTATTAACTTGTTCCACACTACTCATGATTTTAGAAACTGCTATCCTATCCCCTTTGTCGTTTCTTCTCCAAGCTGAAGAGCCTTCCCCATGGGAAAGGCAAAGCAGCTCTCTTGATTTCAGTTTCATTAGAGGCAGGCCAAGTTCTCCAACGAGCACCGAGTTTCTTTTTCCTGCCAGCGGTAAGCAGATAAAATTACTACTTAGTGAATTTTACTTAACCTTTCAGGCTTTCAGTTACGGCAGTAAACGCTACTGGGCTGCAGCCCTTGCTTCTGCTAAATTATATTATAAGCACCTTAATTACAATGTATCCCTCCTGATGGGCCAGAGGAAAAGGTTGACTCCCAAAGAATACATGATAAGAAGGGTGGAGTGACGGTGTCAGGGTTATTTT
The DNA here is from genome assembly GCA_003113815.1 of Sphenodon punctatus. Taxonomy (NCBI): domain Eukaryota; kingdom Metazoa; phylum Chordata; class Lepidosauria; order Sphenodontia; family Sphenodontidae; genus Sphenodon; species Sphenodon punctatus. The sequence continues at coordinate 18,491,944 of QEPC01013865.1, forward strand.
ATTTTATTTTTGTCTGTTGGGAAAGAAAGGGCTTTGCAGTGGAGAAAAGATTAATAGTAAACAATGTCAAACTAAAAATATCTCAGACATAATACACTGCATTCCAATAGCCCTGTCTTTGCTGACATTAACCATGTCAAGTCCTGGGTCTGATTAAACAGAATAATTCTTTCGACCCAAGGCAGAAATCTGATTAAAGGCCGCGGTAATGTGGAACCTTCCTTATTTTTAATTTATTGATTGATTTTTATTTTTATCCCACCCTATCCCCTGGTGCTTAGGGCAGCTCACATCATAAAAAGATAAAACACCAAATAAAACCCATACAATCCTAATAATACACCTTTCTCCTTTGGATCTACCCCTGCCTGTTAAATGCCTGACTGAATAAATACTATAGGTCTGGCATCGCATGCAGAAGACGCTTAAGCTAGGGCTTAAGGTGAACCTCCAAGGGAAAGGAGTTTCAAAGATGTGGAGCAGCCACTGAGAATGCCTCTCTGCGTGGCCAACTTGGATCACCGGTTATTATTGGACACATTCCTTATTCGCAACATTCTTCTGCTACCCACAATGCTCAAATATACTGTGCTACTCGGTATCAGTCTGGATCCAGGGAACTTGTGGCCCAGTGTGAAATGGATGGATAGACTTCCTTCTAACATAGCAGTGCTTGATGGCAACATTGTTAAATAGAGGGGACATAGGAATGCCACCTCCTTCCAGGAGAAACCCAGAGGAGCTGGGACCAAATTGGAGGGGGTGGGGCAAAGAGACTGTCTTGCCCCTTTTCTGACGTAACTCTGCCCCTTATGGAATGTTGCGATACCTGAGCCCTTGTAGGATGGGCAGTGTATAAATTTGAATTAAAAAATAAACAGAATATATCATGAGCTCCATAGGTAGGGATGCCTGATATGCACATTTTTTCAGGACACTTATGAAAAATGCATGTTTCAGGGCCTGCATTGGTGCCAACGCAGGGCCTGCAACATGTATTTTTTATAAGTGTCCTAGAAAAATTGCATATTTGGCAACCCTATTCGTAAGGGCAAGGGCGCATCAGACAAGGGCCCTGTGGCCTTCTCCTCCTGACATGGCCTCCTGCTACAGCCCTTGGAAGCCTTGTTTTATCTGGCTTACCAGGGGCATCCCGGGTTGGCCCAGAGAAACTAGGAATTGTGCTGGAGGCCAGAGTCTCTGGGTCAAAACCCAGGTAGAACCTGGAGAGGTGTCAATCCTAAGAGGTCATAATATGCTTCGCTTTTGCAGGAAAGCACCGGGTGCCACTTGCGCACACTGCAGTGGGGCAGCGATCAGTCATGCAGGCTTGTATGTGCTACTGTCTCTTTCCCCACAGAGAGGCACCTTGCAGAGAGGGCCACAGCCACCCCAATCTGTGTGACAGAGAAACCCTCCCCTCAACAGTTTATCCCCCATTAACATACTGACTCCTCACTTCCCTTCCAGTTACATGCCCCTCCCCCCCAAACATACAGTAACTCAGCCCACTCGATGTACAACCCCACCTTCCTGGCCCCCTCAACACACACTGACTCGCCCATTAGAAAAAGAAAAACATTACCGTGATTCATTTTTTATGTTCAGTTAAACATAATATCCCCCACAGACTGGGACTCCTGGCATCGCAGGCCCTGTGGGGCCCATATGTTCTGCATATGTTGTTGTTTCTAGTATATTCATTGGTTCAATGTGTTGGGGCGCCTCCCAAATCTCCATGGTCCTTTCACAGGCTGGGCCTTTGAGGCCTTGTGGGCCCGTATGTTACACCAGTGCTTCTCCCACTCATGTTGTCATTTCAAGTTTTTTTTCTTCCTTTTTCATGAACCCCATGTTTTGGGGGACTTCTGTGGGTACCTCCCCTCCCAAACAAATTTGGCCCTGTGTTGGGCACACAGTCCGCTCTTTCCTGGAGCTCGGGCCCTATTATAATAGAATCACTACCTCTGGAAACATGCCATTTTCGCTACTTCCGCCATTCCACCAGCGCCATGAAATAGTGGAACAGCGGTTTTCCGACAATTCTGCAATTTTTCCGATAGTTTCCAAATTTGCAGAATGTCAGCAGAATTAGCAGAATGTCGGCAGAAAAGCCGCGGTGTGGTGCGGGCAATTCTGAAATGGCGGAATGGAATCGCAGCGCGGTAACATCTGTTGCTACATCAGCCCTAACCTCCACTACTTATCTGGACACCTCTTTAATCTTGACAGAAATAGTGTTAATAAACAGGACGATAGCCCCATTTGCAAGCTGTGAGCGTCAGCCCCTAACACCTGGCAATGTGGGTGAGTATCACAGAGCACTCATAAATGGGGCTACCTCCCCTCAGGTCCCCGTTCCTGACAGACTGCTCTGCACTGGGCCGTGAACCCTGCTGACTGCCTTCCTACCTGGGAAAGAGATGAGTGAGCCTTGTGGCAGGCATGCAGAGCCTCCTTCACGGCCAGTGCTTCCTCCTAACAGACAGCAAGCCCACATGTTAGCCCGTGGGTGTGCCAACACGTGGGCGTGCATTAGCCCCTTCAGTGTTCCCTGCCTGCCATGACAGGATGCCGTGCAGGTGCATCGGACCAGGAACACGTGTCACTGGTCCAGGGGGAGGTAACAAACAGACTGGTAGCCACACATGGGTGGCTACTGTGTCATTTGTTTCTACCCCAAGTATGGTATCTTCTGACCTATCTATACAAAGGGGCTTCTGCTCTCAAACGTAGAGCTGTTTTTCCTGCTGTCCTCCATGGTTCACAAAAGTGAGTAACTTCTTGGCTTTTGTGATGTGTAATTCCATTGACTTCAGTCAACTTAAAGACGTGATCCAAGATCCATTCAAAATCTATGGGAAGTTTCCTCTGAATTGGTCAGCTCTGTCTCTTGCAAATGGATTAGGCTTCCATTGCGGCGAAACTGGGAGGATCCTTTCACCCAGAGCCCCAAATCCCTAGTAGTGCTTTCTAACCCCCTGCAGTGGTGTTTCTTTTTTTTTTTTTGAATAGGTCAGATCAAATATAGATTGGAGGGTGCTCAGTTGAATGTCCTGCTCCCGACTAACTATAGCAACAGCCTGGCATGACCATTCCCACTCCGACTCTCTCTGCTAATGGCAGGGCTTTAGGCAAGCAGGCTACCCTTATCTCCCTGGCAGACTTCCAGCTCCAAATAATAATACATTAACGTCTGACCCGCTGGCATCCTCACCAAATACGAGGGATATCTTTTAAATAAACACTGGCAGTTCCCAGTTGGAGGGAAGAGAAAGGGAGTGGAAGAAAAACAATCCTTGACATTTCCGTGACTTTGCAGAGCTAGCTGACACCTGGTACTAGCCTTATCGGCCGGGGCTGTTGCAGAGCTGCAAAGCACAGAGCAGCAGCAGCCTCTCCTCTTGGTTCTGTTGCTGCCTGTAAATAGAACTGGAAAGACATAATGAAAGGAGTCACATTCTTGGACATCCCCTGGCTTTTTTTTTCCCCTTCCCCAGGCTAGGAAGACCTTTCAGTTAATATTAACATCTGGACTCCTGTTTTCCTCTGAAGTTCGGCAAACACAGTGTAGCAGACCCGTGATCCTTCTGCATGTTGCCAATGAGAATTTTTCCCACACTTTGCTTCCCTGATGGAATCTCTTTTTGTGATTCTGCGTATTGATGCCTTGGCTGTTTATTCACCCAACCAAACAGCCTCATCGATGTGCTATGGCCGTCAGAACAACTGGGGCCTCCCTGTCCCCTTCTTGGGCTCATCTAAACCTCATGCCTTTCCATTCCCCTTTCCAGGACTCCATCAATTGCTCTGTATCTTGAGAACAGACCAGGGTGTATTTTTCCAGCTATTGTATTTTGCTTGATAAATAACAAAACACCTTGTTTGGATATTTCATAATGTCAATATACAAGCTGCTGAGCTTTTATTTTTTGCTCTCCAGTTTGAAAGGTGAATCCTAGATTGAATGCATGAATCCTTGTGCGTGCACAGTATATCCACTTCCATTTTGTGCATGAGCAGTAGGAAGCGGAATCATTACATCGGAACTTAGATCAGAATTCCACCGCAGCTTAAATCTTCATTTGGGGAGCCAGCAACAAACATTATTATTCAGGGAGCAAGAGAAGGTCAGACCTCAATGCCCATTCCTGGGCCTTGGCTTTGATTTCTTTTTAGGGCTAAATCAAAACAGACCTTCCATCTTTGTAGAATTTTTCCATGTGTATGAAATTTCGATCAGAATCCCTCAATGGATTTAAGCCACGGTGGATTTCTGATCAAAGTTCTTATGGAATGGTTCTGTCTCCTACAGCGCAAGCACAAAACAGCAGCAGCTGTACTGTGCATACACCAAATGGCAGTGCCCTACACTATGCCATCATTTTGTGCGTGCCCAGTACAGCCACCACCATGTTGCGCATGCACAGTAGGAGGTTGAATCAATCCAATCTGTGGCAGGGTGGAGCCTAGTTGGGTTACTGGCCATTTAAGTCTTAAGTCTACCTTTGGGACTGGCACTATAGTAATCGGGAATGCCCCTGCAGCTGGTGCTACAGAGACGCACAAGGGCTAGCCAAAGAAAAGAGCACGTTCTCCACCAATCAAAGTGAGACATTCTAAGCATGCTCTCTATATAAACAGGAGAAACCCTCACTCAGGCGGAAGCTGTTGGAGTGGCAGGAGCTAGGGAAAAAGATCCCCCCAGACAGAGCAGGAAGAAAGCAGCCTGGACCCCATCCTTGGATTCTGGACCTGCAAGCCTCAGAAGATTCAGGTGGGATCAGTCCTTGGTTTATTCTGAGACAATTGAGAGTTACTTATGTACTATGGGCCAAGTGCTATGAGCTGTGAATCAAGCAGAGGCTGAGAGCCCTGCAGTAAGGATATAAGGAGCTGCCTGACTGAGTCAGACCAGTGGTCTGTCTTAGCCCAGTATTGTCACAACCTGACACGGCAGCAGGGTTTCAAATCCAGCTCTCCAAGGTCCCCGGCAGAGGTTCACCCAGGTGTGCTACCAGAGATTGTGAATCGGAGATGCTGGGGATTGAAATTGGGACCTTATACATGGAAAACATGTGCTTTCCCACCTGAGCCACGGCGGGCCCACCCAATAAGATAAATGCCCTGCAATATTGGAGGTTTGGGACTGGCTAAAAGGGGAGGTTTAGGAGGCCAGTATTCCAAACCCTCAATGTGGATGGTGAACTGTGACAGGGGCCCTAGCTATTTCCCCATTTGCATGTGAAATTCTCCAGGGAGGATTGTGGATCCCCTGCCATTCAGTTTGTTCCAATGAAATACAGATCAAATTGTCTCCTGGTCTGCATTTTGACAGATCAGCCAGAACAACTGGATCAACCCAAAAACACAATTCAAGACAGAATTTTGTTTTAGCCCTATTTCTTGTACAGGCGTTGGCGTACCTTATGGACAGAATTTCACTAGGGCTTAAGGCATAGCAAATGCAAAGTTTAACTATCCAGCCATGCTACTTATACTTACTCTACTACAGCCAATTAAGAAACAGTTCATTTTATTTATCCTGAGACTCACTTCAACCCTTCTAAATTGTAAAAGTCAGACTTAAGACTGAAGCAAATAGCTTATCAGCTTTGGAGTGGATTCGCTATCAGAGTTTGGAACGCTTGTTGTTAGCTTTTTTTTTGTTTTGTTTTTTTGGTGAAGTTGGCTTTAGCAAACCATGTCCATGGTGTAACTCTATCAGTGGTGTGAACGGGAACAGAATTGGGATTGGCTCATCAGTCTTACAAAGAGCCTACAGAAAGCTTGCTTGTGGAATCACTGGGCGTTGCCAGACGTAATGATGAATCGCTGATCCCATAGCTGCATTGAACAGGGGGTTGGACTAGATGACCTCTGATGTCATTTCCAACTCTAAGATTCTATGGGTGAAAACAGACATGACGCTAACCACCCTTGGTGGTCATTTATGCATGTTGCAGGGCTGCATAGGGCACCAATACAGCCCTGCAACATGCATAAATAACCACCAAGGGTGGTTAAAGGGTGGTTAGCGTCATGTCTGTTTTCACCCCCTGATTCTATATGTCTGTGCTGTGGTGTGTTCAAGTGAGTACTGGAAAGTCTCCTCCCACCAGTTCAGATGGGATCCTGTTTCTATGCTGGTTTGGATTGCCACAGAGCAAAAGTAGGACAGAGCGCCTATCTATAAATAACAGCAGTGATGTGATAGTGACCGATGCACGTTGGCCACAAGCATGCTTTTTTGGAAACCCAATCCTTGGTAAACGCCTATTGGGTAGCCTGTTTGCGCAAACAGACATAATGCCTGATGTGTATTTAGGCTTTTGGTGAGGGAGATGGGTAGAGGGTAGGGGTTGGGGTTAGGGAAGGGGGGGTTCTGCTTTTTGTTCTACCTTCCCCATATGGACTGTTTTATATTTTATTGACTTGTTTGTTGTTGTATTTTATATTTATATTTAATTTATTTTGTGATTGTTAGCCCCCCTGAGCTGCTTTGGCAGGAAGGACAGGATATAAGTTATGAAAAATAAATAAATAAATAAATACATTTTAATTCTAAAAATTAGCGGCTAGCATTACACCTGATAACACCCACTGAGTCAGGGTTTGAAGTTTTGCACCCCAGGATATTGTTTTGGGTATCAAATTCTCTCCCGCTAACATCCTCTGGGCCTGATTCTGCAGCTAACTGACGCTTAACATTCCCACCAGCTCAGACCCTAAATGGCCTGGGTCCTATGTATCTAAAGGACCACCTCCCTCCTTATATCCCGCAATGGTGTTTAAGATCATCCGAGAGCGTTCTCTTGTAAATTTGATCATTGGCCCAGGTCTATACAACCCAGGCATTCCGAGAGGTGTTCTTAGTGGCTGCTCCACATATCTGGAACTCCCTTCCATTCAGCAAAGCCCTAGTCTGAGCATCTTCCAGAGGCAGTGTAAGACCTGTTTATTTGGCCAGGCATTTAACAAGCAGGGTTAGGATTGGGGGGGAGGGGAGGTATGAGTATTTTATGTGGTTTTATCTTTTGTAGTGTATGTATTTTTACAATGATGTTAGCCATCCTTACCCTTTTGGAAAGGGTGGGATAAAAATGGAAATAAACAAATTAAATAAACATTGCCTGCTCCAAATATTAAAAACTCATGAGCCAGGCCCTGCAAAGTTAGGAGTTTTTTTTAAAAAATAATTAATTTGCGCTTCCTTCTATTTGGTTTCTGGCTCCTATGCCTTTAGGAACTATTGTACTCCCTATTTTCTTCTTTAAAAAAAATATTTGATAATATATTTTTATGTTTATGTTATTTGTTTTTATATAACTGTGTAAACACATAATGAGACAAAATAGATACAAGCAATAAGATAAAAGCAGAAGATCTCTCGGACGCTTTTGATACCGTGAACCATGGGCTGCTGCTGAGGCGGCTGCGTGACCTGGGGGGTCTGGACGGGACTGTTCTTGAATGGTTCCATTCATTCCTCTCGGGGAGGAACCAGTGGGTGGTGCTGGGGGAGGAGGCATCGTGCCCCCGCGCTTTATTGTGTGCCGTTCCGCAGGGTTCTATCCTGTCTCCGTTATTATTTAACATATATGCAGCCCTTGGGGGAGGTCATGAGAAGGTTCGGGGTGCGGTGTCACCAGTATGCTGATGATACTCAGCTGTACCTCTCCTTTTCAACTGACCCAGACCCTGCTGTCTCGTTGCTATCCCAGTGTTTGGAGGTCGTGGCAGAATGAATGCGGCTGAGCAGACTGAAACTCAACCCCGATAAGACGGAGGTGATGTTGGTGGGGAGAGCTATGTAGGTAGTGGCCCCCCTGGTTGGGGGGGTTCGCCCTCCTATAGCTCAGCAGGTTCGGAGTCTGGGGGTGATACTGGACGCAGACCTCCGCCTGGAGCGGCAGGTGGAGGCAGTCTCTAAGGCTGCCTTTCGCCAGCTCTATCTGGTGCGTAGGCTGCGTCAGTTCGACTCCGGCCCAGACCTGGCCTCCCTCATCCATGCCTTCTTCACCTCGAGGCTAGACTACTGTAATGCGCTCTACGTGGGGCTTCCCTTGTTCCTGGTCTGGAGGCTGCAGCTAGTGCAGAATGCGGCGGCTCATCTCCTTATGGGGACGGGCTGTCAGGAGCATATTACACTTGTGCTCTGCACTGGCTGCTGATAGCTTGCTGAGCCAGGTTCAAGGTGTTGGTGTTGATCTATAAAGTCCTACACGGTCTGGGCCCCTCATACCACAGGGACCGCCTCGCCCTCCGTGCCCCAGAGCGGCTCCTTCGGTCTGCCGGGGGCGCCTTCTTGGAGGTCCCCCGTGTTAAGCGCGGGGCCACAATGGAGAGGGCATTCTCGGTGGCCAGGCTGCGCCTTTGGAGCTCCCTTCCAGAGGAAGCTCGCCTGGCCCCAAGCCTTGTGATATTCCGGCGAAGCTGCAAAACCTGGCTGTTTGCCCAGGCCTTTGGGGAGGGTGGGAGGGGAGGGTGAGGGGTTTTTAGCTCCCCCACCTTACTTATTATTTACTCATTTATTATATATTTATTATATTTAGCCTTGTTTTAATATTAGTTATTGGATGTTTTAAATTGCTTTTATTATGTTTTTATGTTGGAAGCGACCCCGGGCTGCTTTAGCAGGAGGGGCGGGGTAAAAATCTATTAAATAAATAAATAAATAAAGTCTTATATGGCAAAATTAAATTTTCGTTATTTCCACTTGTATCTGCATTGATTGTAATAATTAGGAATAGAAAACCACCTTGTTTTAATGCATACTGATTCTTCTCATTGTCATGGGATTCCCGCAGATGCAACATTGGTCGTGGTGGGGTTGAAATTAAAGGGGGGGGGGGCATTTTATTAATTAATTAATTTATTTAAGAAATTTAGGGAGCAGCATGGGTGCTGACTAAAATGAAAGAAGGAATTATCTTTTGTGTTCCAAATTCACAGCCGCTTCTCTCTTCCATCCCCACCACTCTTTCTACACCCATAGGTATTCTATTCACAATGTAACATTTGCATCTATAGCCTAGAATGCCCATATTTTAATAAGGGAGGCAGCAAAGAAGGCTGTTGCTATTTGTCAGTGCCGAGTGTTTGTATTTATTGTTTCCCGGGAGCGGCATGGAGGAGCGGGCCAACGTGAAAACACAAGACAGATCCACATTGTTGTATTTTTAGCTCCGTGTGCATCCCCGCCTCCAACGTGCAGTCCATAAATGGTAAGCAGCATTCGCCACTTCCTGTGGAAGTTGCTCAATGCTGGGGCTCCACCAGTTTCGGTTTCTGAAGCAACATAAAGCAGAGTAAACCCGAGGAGAGCAGAGGACTTGGAAACATTCCCAAAAGATAGGAGATTAACTCCCTAGTGCATTCTGAGCCTCCTCCAGTGGAAAAGAGACTGTGTTTACACTTCACAACACTAACTCTTTGCAGAGCTCATCTAGGAATTTTTGTGCTTTGGTGTAATTACGTTTTTGTACTTTGGCATTTTCATGCTTTAGTGTAATTTGGTGTAAACAGAATTATGGTTAACTGCTGGGCTTGGGGCCTTATTCTGTATCCCAGAGAACAACCAGCTAAACGTTAAAAACCCCTGGTATTCCTCTTTAAAATAATTACAACTCTCCTGGATATCTCTTTAATTGCTTCGCTTAGCTATTATTATTTGAAGCACAAGCAAAGAGGGAGAGAAGATTTTGAAGACAGTATTATGCATTGACTCCCATCTTCAAGGGCCCAGTTGGAGAAAGAGAGCGGGAAAATGGGATTCTGTCTGGGTGGTTTTCTTAATAGAATTGCAATTCCAGACTCATGTCCCAATTATGGCCCCCAAGAGCAAGGGGGTGGGTCTTCCTAAGTGGTGGTCCCCCCAAGGGGACTCCTGGCCAACCTTGACTTCTCCCCCACAAAGGAGGTGGCACCACCCCGGCTCCCAGCAAGCCCCCACCCTTCTAGAGAGGCAGCAATCCCACCAGGAACAAAGCTTTAAGTGTAGATGGGGCCAGCACTCTCCAGCCTTGCCCACTCTGAAATCTTCCTTCTTGGCAGGGCCCTTTGCAAGTGGCCTGTGCACTGGTAGGAAATGTTCAGAGTGATTGGGGGCAGAGTTTTGACTCTGCTCCCTCCCTTGCCCACTCTGAAAACTTCCTAGTGGTGGCTAGGCCACTTTCAAAGGGCTCCTCTAGGGTTTAGGGCCCAGGACCCCTGCTCCATGGTAGCCACACTCCTCTGTTAAGGGCTAGTCCCAATGTACTTAAAAACTTTTAAAGTACATCAGAAGCAAGAGGCTTGCTAGAAAGACAGTTGGGCCATTAGATGACATGTGGGGTAAAAGGGGCACTCAGGGAGGATAAGGCGACAGTAGAGAAGCTGAATGAATTCTTTGCTTCAGTCTTTACTATAGAGACCACACCTTGAATACTGTGTGCAGTTCTGGTCACTCCATCTCAAAAAAGATATAATAGAAATAGGAAAGGTACAGAGAAGGGCACCAAAAATGATAAAGGGTATGGAACAGCTCCCCTGTAAAGAGAAGCTGCATACGTTGGGGCTCTTCAGTTTGGAGAAGAGACGTCTGAGAGGGGATTATTTATTTATTTGTTTATTAAATTTATACCACGCCCCATCCTGAACCCAGCTCGGGGCGGCTTACAATCATAAAATACCATATAAAACAATCCAATACCTAAAATACCATATATTAACATTTAAAACATATAAAACAACATATGAAACAACTATAATAGTTTATCAAACCATGAGTGGTGTGGAACAAGGTAATAGGGAACAGTTATTTACCCTTTCAAATAGTACTAGAACTAGGGGGACACTCCATGAAACTAACAGGTAGAAGACGTAAAACAAATAAAGTATTTTTTCACTCAGCGCACAATTAAATTGTGGAATTTGTTGCCGAAGATGTGGTCAAGGCCAGGGCCAGTAAGATAGCTGGGTTTTTAAAAAGGTTGGACAATTTTCTGGAGGATCGGTCCATTAGCAGCTATTAGCCAGGCATGTTTGCGGAATGTAACCTCTTACTGTTGGGAGCTGGGAGTGAACAACAGGGAATGCATCGCCCCATTGTGGCCTGTTGGGTACTTCTTCCAAGCGACTGAGTTTGGCCACTGTGGGAGACAGGATGCTGGGCTCAATGGACCATTGGTCTGACCCAGTATGGCACTTCTTATGTTCTTATGTCTTATGCTAAATAGCTTGAGGATAGTGCCCAGAAGGAGGTGTGAAGGAAGTGATCCAAAGGCCTTACAATATTGGTGCATCTCAAATAATGAAAAACATATATCGCTACTTCCCTAGGCAATATTAGCCAGCTCAGGGTGCCACCCTGTTGTTGAGGCAGGTTCCGATAATGGTGTGAGCCTCCGAGGGGGTAACACTAGCTTTTGCACTGAGCGCTAGCGTGATTCCCATTCATTCCAGTGGGATCTGTGCCCATGCTATAACCTCCAGTCATTAAGCAGGATCCACAGTATCGCCAACATCTCTAACCTATTTTTAAAGGCCTCCAGTGATGGGGCCTCCACAACCACCCTTGGCAAATTTTTCCACTGCCAAACTATCCTGGTAGATAAAAAAATTTCCTCATGTTTAGCCCAACGCTTTCATCCTTTCCTATCCTATGAGACTAGAGAGAACAAGGGTGCTTTTAGACAAGCACCTCCCCTCCCACTTCCTACCTGTTATACATGTTGCAGGGCACCACTGTAGCCCTGCGACATGTATAGCAGGTGGATGGGGAGCTGGTGGATGCAGGGCTGCATAAGGCACCAATGCGGTCCAGCAACATGCATGATGGGTGGGTGATGGGTTGGGAGGTACTTGTCTAAAAGTGCCCCAACTGGGCATCATTTTGCTTATAGCACCCTTTTACATGTTTGAAAACTGTTGAATAAATCTTCAAGTGAATAGAGTTACTTGGGACTAACCCTCACCTAATAAAGATCAGAATCTAGCCTGTTGTCTTTAATCTTTTAACCCTTTTCTTTATATACTGAAGTACGTCAGTAAATAGTACTACTAGTCTTGGTATATATACTGTATCCATTCAGGGTTTGTGGCCGCAGCTTGTAATTGGTTTTCTGAATTCCCCAAACCCGTGAAACAGAGGAACCTGATGATTTCTCAAACCACAGGAATCTTAAAATAACACTTCTTCCAACACAGTTCCACAAAATACTGTTTCTCCACCAAAGCGGATTTGAAAATGTTACTGGTGGTTGATTCTATAAGGACAAGAGCCAAGGGCTAAGAGCAAGCAACAATGCTTCTATTTTTCTTTGTCAAGAACACTACTATGGTCTCCCTTAATAGTGCAAAATACCATACTTCATAGGGTGGCCAATGTTAAAATAGAAGTTTGGCTCCTGACAATCAGGACATTTTAAAAAATAATGACAAAATTGGGGTTCTTTTTTCTTTGTACTTGGTTTCTAAGCCTCAAGGGCAAAGGCTACATCCACATCTTCAAGCTTTTCTTTACACCCATGAGGACTAGAAACATATTTTAGAGAGTCACAGATTTTTCCCCGCATCCTGTGATTTTAGGCTTTAGGAAACCCATGAATATGACCTTTGGTAATGCTGCTGTCACTAATGAAAGTGTTAATGTTTGGGGTCTTTACTGTGGGATATTGGAATGAACCGTTTGTAGAGGTTTTATCAGAAGGGGAGAAACAAAGCTAGAGAGAAGTCCTCTCTACTATGTAAAGTGCTGTGATATTCACCCCCATCCCTGTGAGCTGTATTTATGGGCAGTGCGATCCACTGGCTGCTTAGTACTGGTGCCCGCTGCTAATACTAGTGAGAATCCCATTCACTTCAGTGGGACTCATGGCAGCGCTAAGAGCTATTACACCTTGAGACAGATAGGGGTTCACACCCTAAGTCAGGGTGGAGAACACCAGGTCTGGGGCAAGTTTTTATGTGGCCCCCTTTCCACTTCCTGAGTCCAGTTCTTACCCCCAATCACTGAGAAACTGAGCTCAGGATAAGGGAGCAAAGATGAGGGCATGCACACAACGATAGGAGACAGATGCATTGTACAAATCCTTGGACCCTCCTTTTCTTGAATGTACCCCTTAAATGCCCCCGCCGCCAACTTGTATGAGGCTCTCGGAGCTCCTACTAATTTCCAAAGTGGCCCTCGAGATAGAAAAGGTTCCCCACCCTAAATCTACACATATGTTCCTTTCATGAAACCTAAGTTAAATGTGGTCAGTGAAGAGGGGAGAAGACCCTCAACTGAAGCCTGGACATTCTTAATTAATGATTTATTTAACATACTTGACTGAGAGATTTGAATTGATTCTTAAGCCCCTTTGGATCTAAAGCTGTCACTGTGGATCAACAGATCTCAGACATCTACCTTCTAGTAATCCAGAGATAGAGTGTGGTAGCCGTGTTGGTCCCAAGTGACAGAGAGAGAAAGGTCGCTTTTAGACGAGTTGGGTGTGCTCGCGTGATGCGGTCATGTGACTTTTAAAAGTACCGCAGGTGGAGATTAGATGAGACGTCTCGCGTGTTTTATCGCCGCTCACGCGTTCTTTTAATATCGTGGATTAAATACCTTGGTATATTGGTTTCCTGGAGACATAAACTCTACCTCGGTATTTAATCCATAGTATTAAAAGAATGCGCGAGGGGTGATAACACGTGAGAAGTCTTGTCTAATCGCCACCTGCAGTATTTTTAAAAGTCACGCGAGCGCGCCCCGCCTGTCTAAAAACAGCCAAAGTGGTTTGAATTATATCTTCTATTGGATCGACTGCTGTTGGAAATGAGCAAGCTTTTGGGCCACAGAGGGCCCTTCCTCGGGCATGTAGCATAGCCTATATATAGCATGCAGTTTATCTATTTCTACTGGCTACGCTACATGCCTAAAGAAGGGCCCTGTGTGTCCTGAAAACTTGCTTATTTCCGCCAGCAACAGTTGGCCCAATAAAAGAGATCCTTCAAACCACTTTGTCGCTCTACCTTCTGGTAGGAAGACACAGAGTGTACAAGGAAGCAGGCCCCTTTCTTCTCACGCTCTGAAACCATTCCTGTAGCACTGTGGCAGCGTACTTGCTTGCTGTGGTTAGTTGTGGTAGAATTGGCCCCCTGACTGGCCAGCACATCGCCACTAGCTGCTACAGCTAGGCTCAAGCCTGAGTGCAGCTGAGCCCAATCAGGACTACATAAGCAGGAAGCCCAGCTAACAGCAGGGAAACAGATGTATGGAGGCTTCAGGCCACTGAGAAAGTTGGAGGCATAGGTCCTGGTTGTAGGAGTTACAGGTACCTCCAGAAAGGGGAATTGTACCTAAGGAGTCCAGGGACCTGCTACCCTCAGGTGCCCTGGGGAGGCTTTGCTGAGAGACTATTGTATATATTGGTAGAGGCACTGCAGATAATGACATGTTGAAGAAGGAATTGGTGTTGTGTGTCTCCATACCCAGTGTTGGGGATAGGCCCTGGTCCTGCAGGGGCTTGCCCACTGCAAGCGAGGCCCTGTGGCAAGTAATTCCCTATAAGGGGAAATCTCGCAAGTGTAAGGGAAGGAGGGAATTGCTTGGGAATTCATACCTTCCCGGATTCTAAACTGATTCGCTATCCACTCCTCATGCACAGCGTTTTCTGGCACTTTAACTTCCCGTTCAGTCCAACTTTTGCTAAACCCTGCAGAGGCGGATTCACCGGGGGGACTAAGGGGACTTCAGCCCCCTATTGTTCAGCTGTGGTTGACATCATGCTTGACCCGCCCCCCCCATGTCATTGTTGGGGGCAGGGCTTACCATGCTGCTTCCACTGGCTGCCGTGTGGAGGGCTCACTTGCTTGCTGCATGGGGGGGCTGCAGGGGCAGGCCAGGCAGCCTGGGGGCTGCAAGTACCGGCCCGGGTGCCACTGCACCTCCCCCTCTCTGGCCTGCATGTGGGCGGCAAGCTGCCCTGCAGCCTCTGTTTGCCCCCCCCCCCAAGCGGTGTTGCAGTGTGCAGCCGCTGGTGCCACCGCTTTTCTGTGAGAAGTAGGCACCAGTGGCTACACACTGCAACATCGATTGTGGGGGGAACAGAGGCTGCAGGGGGGCTTGCCGCCCACGCGCAGACCAGAGAGGACTTGAGGCACGGTGGGGCCTGGGTCGGTACTTTCAGCCCCCAGGCTGTGATGCTGTGTCCGGCACCCCGCCCACACAGAATGGAGGTGGCCAGGCCAGCTGGAGTAGGGCCGTCCTGGCCCTGAGGCGGCAGCAGGTGGCTCGGGTGAACAGTGGAGCCCAGGAAGAACAGCAGCAGCCCAGTTCAGGAGGTAGGCTGCCCAGCACCTGGCCCCAGTAGCCACCAGCTCCTCCCCCCCAAAAAAAACCTGGTGCCTCCAGCCTATCCCACCCAAATCCGGATGCCCCAGCCTTACCCCTATTCCAGCCCAAAACCCGGTGCTCCCAGCCTTCCCCTAAATCCAGCCCCAATAGCCAGACCCCCTGCCTTCCCCCTAAACCCAGACCCAATAGCCAGTCCCCTGCCTTGCCCCCCACCTTCCCCCCCTAAACCCAGTCCCCCTGCCTTCCTCGCAGTAGCCAGTCCCAATAGCTAGTTCCCCTGCCTTCCCTCCCAAATCCAGCCCCAATAGCCAGCCCACTGCCTTCCGCCATGCCTTCCCCCCAATAGCCAGCTATTAGTCTTATGATTCTGGAGTTTTCAAAAGGCTGAAATAGTGATTCTTGTGATAGAATTGTGAGAATTTGTGCTTTCAGCTCCTGAGAGTTTGCTGCTAGTCTTGTGATTTTAGGTGTTTTCAAAAATGCTGGAAATGTGATTGGGGGGTGGAGGGCGGCAGCAGCAAGCCTGCCAGGCAACAATGCTGGCCCTGGGAGGGGGCATGGTGGGAGTTGTGGGGCAGGGCAGGGGGGAGATGTGAGCTGGAGGGAGAATGGGCGGGTGCTCGATGGTACGGAGGTGGGAGTGAGATTTTAAAGGGGGTGTGATTTTTTTGGCGCGAACACGTGCCAATCATCTAAAAGCGGCCTAGGAACTGGAAAAAGACCACATAAATGCACATCTGCATTTGGCCCATGGGCCTGAGGAGAAGCCCCAGGACTGTGCTGGCAGATCCAGTGAGTTGGGTGGGCAGTGTGTCTCTGTCTGGCCAAGGGTGAAGCTGGTATGGTGCTTGCTTGGCAGGGGGTGGGGCTGAAGGTGGGGCCTAATTATATGGGTGGGACAATGCTAACTTTGGACTTCAGCCCCCCCCCCCCTCATCCACATCACTTCTGGATCCGCCCCTGCCCTGGCTGGTTTCTTTCTTCCTCCATCCAGTGGCTGTTTTTGCGCCAGCACGGTAACTAGTATTGGCTGTAATGTCGGCATTACGTTCTGGTGGAGCAGTTATTCCAGATTAAGTGTTTATACGATCAGACTTGGCAGTGTGAACTGTTTTGCCTTTATAGTGATCGCAAGGAGGACTGCATCAATCCCATGGTGCAGCACAGTTGAATTATAGTACCTTGGAGAACTCAGACCGAAAGGAGAATGCCACTGCTAGCGTATTGGTCTGTCATTAATTGACCGGGACATAAATTTCCAGAGGAGATTGTATTTGTGTAGAAAACAAATGGGATTCGGACACCTAGGCAACGCAGTTGAATTTCAGAGCCTTCTTCCACTCTAATTGGGGTGCTGTGTTGGCAGCTGTGAACCCCTGTCCTCCCAATGTCCTTGCTGTGCCTATTTCACTTGCTGTCATGGGTCTTTGGAGTGGTTGGGCGTGATGGATTCCCTCTGCTACAGGGTCATAGTGAATTAGGAGGCAGCATGGAAAGCATTTTGTTACAGCATTCTCTGCTGTAAATCCCGACCTGTGACACTTTGCTACCCAAGACTGCAGAATACCATAGAGACGTTGGGTAGAGGGGACGTAAAATCTACCTCCAGTTCTTGGCAGGGGGGATCTAGTCTGGAATAAGTGTTTACACGATCACTATTTGGAACTTATTTTATTCCGGAATAAATAAATTCTTGGAAATCTGATTGAACCATCCAGAATAAAACCAGGAAACAGGATTTAAAAGCCACTGGAAACAGAAGTAAATTGATCCAGCGTGGCAGTTAAGAAGATCACATACAATTCGGATTTAGAGGAGTTAATACCGTATACGTATACAACTTTATTAACAGCTGGCGGTCAGCCATAGCTGTAACACAGACAAGCAAATACAAACTAAACTCATAGGTACATATAAGGCCCTTTGGCTTATGTGAAGGGTTAATACCAGTATAATGATTGTGTAAAAACAGCAAGTGCCATGCTCTCTCCGTTCCTCTTGCCCTAGCTCCACGCTTCTTTTCTTTGGGCTAATTGTATAGGCCAAGGGAGAACAGGAATGACCTTTTTCAGTAGGGGTGGAACTCCAGGCAAATTATCGGTTACTGGTTTTATCAGTATCAGATTAATTCGATATCAGATTTATTGGTATTGGTATATCGATTTTTTTAAACATTGTCGATTTTTTAAATCTTTAACATTGCGGTCATTGTTAAAATGGCCGCAATCTTAAAGATCTGAAAAATCGGCAATGTTAAAAAACCCGATATGCTGATACTGATATTATCGGTATTATTGGATTAATCCGATATCGACAATTATCTGCATTATCGGATTAATCCGATACCGATAGTCCCATCCCTATTATTCAGATTTGACACATGCCAGTAGTGTTGCTAGCAATTGGCTCATGGGGCCCATACCCTAAATGATTTCTGCAAAACTCCAGAGCTTTGCTGCTTTTGTGGCCCAGGATGAGTGCTGCTGGCCAATCTGGCCCCAAGCAGTTTCTTATTTGGCTTGTAGCTCCAGTCCTTACCTGTAAGCACTGAAAGAGTGAGCTTGGGGGAAGGGAGTGGAGATGATGAGGGCATGCCCTCGAGGACAGGGGTTGGACCCTTGGATGGATGCTTCCCTTCTTTCCTCCATCCTGAGTCCACCCCCTAAGAGTTCCCCTGTTTCCTATTCCTGTCCTAGCAGAGCTTGTGCTAGGAGAAAATGTTCCTCAGCCCTGGTTTAAAATAATGGATCCAGTGCTCTGACTAAGGAGAAAACACATCCCAAAGTGGGGGAGTAGCTCTTGCAGCAGGTTGATCTGTGTGGCTCTGTCTTTGTGTTTTAAACCTGGCTGGATTTGGAAACCTTTGGTTTGGAGCTGTTCAAGGAGAACTGACAGACTGGATGGTTGCCCAGAGCAATGTAACAAAGGAGGAGAAAGAAAGAAAGAGCCATTGGGGCAATTTGGTAGCAGGGCTGGCTTTCTCAAGAGGTATTTTTCCAGCTGACAACAACCCACTAACACTGGAAATTGCTGCAGCGGCAATCTCAGCTGAGACGCTGCCTGTGTCACAATCGGAGGGAGATAAAAGCAGAGTGTTGGACTGGTGTGGCAGTACAAGGAAATGGCCGAGACAGCACATGCCGGAGGATGTGCGCTATGTTCAAAAGGGAAGTATTGACTTAAAGGCTAGACTTGTGCTCGACTCCTCCAAGGTTGAGTTACCTGACCCATTTACAGGAGGAAGTTGTTATATAGACAGTAAATACCTACCCCGCCCTTGAGTAGGCAGACAGACGGTTTGCCAAGCTAGTCCTGCCTGAGCGGTCTATAAATATCAAACCCGCTGCCTTTTAAGTACTAGCATTGTTGCAAAGTCATCATTAGAAGTTGCTTCTTGTCCAATAAGCTGCTCTGACTCTCGGCGTACAGGCTGCTATGGAGAGAGCTTCTGGGACATAGGACAGAGTTTCACAAACTGAGAGTTGGGGCCCCAAGTGGGGGTCATGCCTTCTGCAGATGGGGTTGCCCTCCTGGCTGATATTTGATATATTTTGAGTGTCTTTATTGCACTTCAATACAAGATAGATCCAGTAATACAGGGTACACTTTAATTAGAAAGGACAATCAATGCATAAATTAATCCTCTAGTGTAGAATTTCTAGCAAGACATCTAGCAAATGGCATCAACAAGCAGGTGATTACTGATTAACTCTCTTAAAAATTACAGTAGTGTTACAATTACTGTGTCTGCTGGGGCCCCAGTTCTCTGCTGGCAAAAACTGGCATATCTCCATCAGAGTCAATGGCACCCAGACCTCTATTCCACCTCATCCCCAGGTGGGCTGTCCATTTAAGGCGGCTCACCATATGTGCAGACGGCGCAGAGGTGGGGCAGGCTGTCCCTGCTCTGGGGCAGCCTTACTGAGGTGCTCTGGAACATCCAGGAGCACTGCCAGCAGAGCGAGCAGCCTAAACCTGGGGCACCGGCTGGAGGCGGGGCTGCTGCCCCTCTGCTTACCGGAG
The DNA here is from genome assembly GCA_003113815.1 of Sphenodon punctatus. NCBI lineage: Eukaryota > Metazoa > Chordata > Lepidosauria > Sphenodontia > Sphenodontidae > Sphenodon > Sphenodon punctatus. The sequence goes on from QEPC01013865.1 coordinate 18,511,289, forward strand.
CTGCTGCAGCTCTACTCTCAGCTGGGAGTTGCCCCGGGCAGCATCATAGCATCGTGGACACTCTAGTCCGCAACTCTCTGGTGTGGGGAAGGGGCACCGCGCAGGCAGACCATAGGCTGTGGTGACTGCTGGGTCATTTAAATATGACCCAGGCAGGGCTGCAAGTGTGCAGGTGTGGGGGCGCACCCCTGGCCGGCACCCAGACCTCTACTCCATCCTTGGGTGGGCTGTCTGTTTAAAGGCGGCGCGCCAGATGTGCAGGCGGAGCAGAAGTGGGGTAGGCTGTCCATGCTCCGGGGTTGCTCTACGGTGGTGCTCCGGAACATCCAGGAGCACCACCAGTGGAGCGGGCACCCCAAACCTGGGGTGCTGCCATCTGTCTGTTTGGCAGATGGCCACTGCAGCTCCACTCTTGGTCAGGGCTTGACCTGGCAACACCATAACATGGCAGCCACTCTAATCTGTAACTCTCTGGTGTGGGGAAGGGGCGCTGTGCAGGCGGACTGTAGGCTGTGGTGGCTGCTGGGTCATTTAAATCCAACCCACGCAGGGCTGCAAGCGGGCAGATGCAGGGGTGCACCACTGGACCTGCTCCGGGGGTGAGCACATTTACCCAGTGAATCTGCACCAATTTACATCCTCAGAAAATCCGACTCTATATATTCAATTTGTCCATATCAGGAACCTCAGGGAGGTCAGAAGAGGTCAGACCAGGAACTATTGGGTTCTAGGTGTCCCAGGTTAGTTTGGGAGAGCTGAGTAATCTGAGCATAGACTCTCTATCATTCAGCTTGCCTTCTGGAGAACTTCATTGGTCAGCCCAGACCTGCTCCCCAGACACTTTATAAACGTTCTATTTCTTGTATATTCTGGGCAGCCAGATGGTCTCTGGTCCTGCTGCTGCCCAGGGAAACTCTTGCTTCAATAGCCCAGCAGCTTGCCAGTGCTAATCCAGCCTCTCTTTCCTTCCACCCTTTGACTGATCTTCCTGTCTTCTTAACCCTGTTTCTCTCGCCAGACCTGCTCTTCGGTTCTGATGACTGCCCTTGACTTGCCCTGGGCCATGCTCGTGATTCACCCCTCTGGCCTGTCAGCTGAGCGAGCCAACTGGGGATGTTACTTTGGAGAGGCTTTCCAGCCAGGCTCTGCTCCTAAATCTGAAATTAGCCCACAGAGATGGTACTTGGAGCCATTCCGTGTAGTTGTCTTGGGTGAAAGTTTTTGGTGGTACTCAGCTGAACAGAGAGGGGCATATGTTTGGGAGGGAGACAGGTGCCTTAGGCGCCAGTGCAGGCTCTGCAACCTGTGTTTTTCATAAGTGTTCCTTAAAAGTTTGCATGGGTGGCAAGGCAACCCTAGAGCCTGGCTGGTAACTGGAGCAACGCCATTATTATATATGACCAAGCCAATCAAGTTGCCTATCTTCCATTTATCACAAGCACACCAAAGTGGAACTCTAGCTGTTGGAAGTCCAGTGCTGCAAGGAAGACTTTTGTTGCTGTTGCCTCCAGATCCATTCCTTTCCTGAATGCTCCTCATCAAGAAATCACAGCTTGGCACAGTATTAAATTTAATCACTGAGCTCCAAAGTATTGTCAATGCGCCTACCTACTTTATGCTTCCTTTTGAATGGAATTTCTCTTTACTGCTCTAAGAGTATTAAACTCCCATCTTTCATGGGCAAAACAAAAGTGTATTGTTTGTTTTGTTTTTCATTTTTTGTTTGTTTTTGCGTTCAACAAAAGATGATTATTCTCTTCAGCACACAGACCTCTTTGCTGCTGTTTCTTCTTCTTCTCCTGGATAACCAGAAAACAGAGACGGTGCCCCCCTCCCTCCCCTATTTAGGAGACTGCAGTTTAAATGGACAAAAGCAAATGTCACGGAGATGAATTTTCAAGGCTTTCCATATGGGAGGTATAATTAAAAAGTTGATCCAAGCCATAATTGAGGGAACCAAAATACACAATGCTACAAGGAGCCGCAGTAAAGGACAACGATGCTCACTGATGCTTAAAAGTGAGGCTCTATAAGCATTTCTTTTGGTCAACCCCTTTGGCCTTTAGAAGAGGAAGAAAACAAACCCACAAACCTCTGATTGTTTGAATTCACTTATTGCAATCGCATTATATGCCAGAGGGGAATGCTTTCTTTCCAGTGCCTACTGCTAAGCAGCCCATAGGCAGGACAACAATTTTCTTCCTTTCTGAGAGCATGCTCCCCATTCATGATGGGTAGGCTTTCAAAAGGCCCATTAATTGAATGATGCAAGGTGCAGATTATGAGTCACCCCACACAGGCTAAGTTGGTTAAAAAAAATAATAATAATTGATATCAGCAACCTGTATTTCAGCAACCTGTCACCTTACCCAGCTGAATAATATTTGTTACATCTAAGTCCATTTAACTCTTTCAGTTCTATAATGAACCGACACAAGGAAGTTTGGAGCCACATCTGCTGAACCGTTTGTCCTCTTGATGGGAAAGGTGATTTCTTCAGGTCGGGAGCAATCTGGTTCCAAAGATTACCCCTTGACTTTGCTGGCTGTACTAAGAGATAGCTTGGCTTGCCCTCATGGGCATATAACAATATCTTTTTCAGGGCTCTTTCAGACAAGGGTGTCGTTGTAATTGGGACAGGCAATGAAGCTGCACCTGGACCCATGAGCCTAGGGGCCCATGCTCTCTGCTGCAGCTGCATCCACTGGCTGCTGGGATGGGGACCAGGGAGGCCCCATTCCAACCTGGCTATGCCTCTGTTCTCAGACTGGTGGATCCCAGGTGTCTGAAAGACCGCCTCCTCCCTCATGTCCCTTTGTGGCCTAGATGTTTTTACAACTAGGGCATGGAGGGAGGTGTTCTCAGTAGCTGCCCCACGATTATGGAACTCCCTCCCCTTGGACATCCTCCTAAGCCGGAGCCTGCTCGTCTTCTGGAAACGATGTAAAACCTTTTTATTTGGCAGACGTGGGTTGGGCGGGGGTGTTAAGAGGATTTTAAATTTGGTTTTAATGGCTTTTTTATTCTTGTGAATCACCCTGAGCCTCTGCGGAAAGGGTGGCATAGAAATATGACTAAATAAAAGTCAAATAATTGTAATAATATAATTTTTATTATTGTACTAATAATGTGGGACTCCCTTCCTGATCTCACAGGGTTGTGGTTACATTGCATTATGGAGTATTGAAGATCAAGATTTCACCCAGGGTCTTTGGTTTTTTGTTTCTTTTTAACCCCTTAGTACTATTTATTTATTTGTTTTATTTATTTCTTTAAATTTATTGGCCACCCCCTCATGCCTACGGCATCTCGGGGTGGCTTACAACACAAATAAAACAAATACATTTTTCATAAAAATAATCAATAATTAAAATATTTAAAAATAACCCCAACAACAATTTTTTTAAAATATCTATAAAATCCCCCATCTCCCCTACCTACCCCATCCTCCCCTCCAAAGGCCTGGGTGAACAGCCAGGTCTTGCAGGCTCTGGGGAGCGCCAGCAGACCCAGGGCCAGGCGGGCTTCCTCTGGGAGGGAGTTCCAAAGTCGCGACCCGGCCACAGAGAATGCCCTCTCCATTGTGGCCCCTTGTTTAACACGGGGGACCTCCAGAAAGGCGCCCCTGGCAGACCGAAGGGATCGCTCTGAGGCACGGAGAGCGAGGCGGTTTCCGAGGTATGAGGGGCCCAGACCGTGTAAGGCTTTATAAATCAATACTAACACCTTGAATCTGACTCAGTACGCTATAGGCAGCCAGTGCAGAGTGCGGAGCACAGGTGTTATGTGCTCCCGCTGCCCCATCCCCGTAAGGAGACGGGCTGCCACATTCTGCACTAGCTGCAGCTTCCGAACCAGAAATAAGGGAAGCCCCACGTAGAGTGCGTTGCAGTAGTCTAGCCGCGAGGTGATGAAGGCATGAATGAGAGTGGCCAGGTTGGGCCAGGAGATGTATGGACGCAGCCTCAGTACCAGATACAGCTGGCGAAAAGCGGCTTTAGCCACCGCCTCCACCTGTCGATCCATATGGAGGCCCGAGTCCAAAACCACCCCCAGACTCCGAATCTGCTGGGCTACAGGAGGGTGGACCCCCCTACTGGAGGAGCCAGTACTTCCCTCGCCCTTCCCATCACCATCACCTCCATCTTATTGGGATTGAGCTTCAGTCTGCTCTGCTGCTCTGCTGCATCCAATCAGCCGAGACAGCAGAACCTGGATCAGTTGAAAACGCGAGGTACAGCTGAGTATCATCAGCATATTGGTGACATTGCAACCCGAACTCTCTCACGATCTCCCCCAGGGGCTGCATATACCCATTAAATAATAACGGAGACAGGATCAAACCCTGCGGAATGCCACAGGTCAAGGCTCAGGGGCTTGATGTTTCAGCCCCCAGCACCACTCACTGACTTCTCCCCGAGAGGAATGAGCAGAACCACCTGCCGCTTCTGTGCGAATTAAATGCACGTCAGAATGCGCCCTTAGTTTAGGGGAGTGTTTCTCACTAGATGGCTGCATGGTTCCTAGAGAAATAGAGCCACAAGAAGTGCAATACTGACTCAGACCAGTCCTGTCTGTATCAGTGGCTAGTAGCAAATGCCTTGGGAAAAAGAGTACAAGAAGAGGGCATCTGTGGAGAGATCCATTCCCTGTCATTCAGTCTGTTTCCAGCTGTCGGAAGCTACAGTGGGTGAAGACAGGCAGGGGAGGCTACTACACCTTGGGTAGCCTTACCCGACTCAAGGCAGCTGGGCCACGTGATGCAGTGCACCGTGTGACCAGCAGCAGCCAGATGTTCCCCCTGCCCCAGCTGGCTGCTATGTGACGTGTCCTCAGAAAAAGTCTGGTAACACATCGTGGAGTAGCCTTACTCAACATGGGGTTAGGCTGCTCAAGGTGGGGCAACTTGTGTGCTTGTGCCGTGCTTGCCCCGCCACACAAGGAACAACACTGCAAGGCCTTGAGCAGTCGCTGTCACCCGTGGCCACATCATGGGTGGGGGTGGGCTCTCAGTCGAGCTCGGGGAGGGAGGCAGGGCAGGGCTGGATGCCCGCTCATATGGCTGCACTCTGGCTCACCATAGCAGTTGCAACTGGCCTGCCTGGCTTCCCTGTGACTGTCTGCCTGGCTTCCTCTGCTGGCCCATGTGGTGGTGGTGGCAGTTGCCCACAATGAAGCCATTCAGGGATCGGGCTGTCATAGCCCGTCTGGCTGAACCATTCTCCAACCAACCTGGGGCTCTAATTCATAGGCCTATCCGCCATGAATTTATCTGAGTCTTTTTTGAACCCAGTTACACTCCTGGCGGTCACAGCCTCTGACCTGTTCATCTGTACTATGAAGAAGTCTTTGCATCTCAGCTTATACAGCCAAGCATCAAAATACAAATCCTGCTTCTGAGCATAGTGCTGGAGTCCATTATTCAAGCAAAAGTTTTTCACTTGAATAAGTACTAGGAGACTGGACCCCCTCTCTATCTCTAGTGCAGTTGTGTAAACACACTACACAAATTCTCAAGTGTTTGCCTGCATTCTTAAACAGTCTGCTTCGGTGCTTGCATTCTTCTGGTGCTAGGTTTCTGAACAGTCAACCAGTCTGTCTGACATGGTATTTTGTGGCAAACCACTTCAAAGTTGCTGTCGCAGTGCCCCCCTCTGTAAGTGTCTGCAGGCACAGGTCTTTCCCCATCTTCAGCTTCTTCCCTGACACAGATGCTTAAGTGCTTTATTTATCACTGACTATATAAGTCCTACCATCAACAATGTGGGCACTGTCTTAGGATGCAATAATCCACCAGCTGAGGAATGGGGCGCGTCCCTCATTGGCTGCTTTCCAGCTTAAAGGGCCCTGGTGCAGAAGATGGAATGCCCCCCACCCCACCCCACCCCTGGGCAAGGGGAAGTCAAGTCAATGTCACTGGGTAGAGGAAGGAGGCCTGGGGAAGACACGTGGAGAGGAGAGCCAGGGGGCTTGGGCACATGGGGTGGTGAAGGCAGAGATGGCGGGGGGGGGGGGTGTAAGTCCTGGAGGTAGGGAGGAGGCGTACTTCCCAATAGTCCCTATTTTGGAGGAACAGTGCCTCTTTGCTGAATCCCACTGTCCCTCTTTTGGGGGAGACAGCCTGCCATGGCCGTCTGTCATGGCAGGCCCAGGCCAGCAGACTGGTTTGGAAACAAACGTACTGCCCCGGGCCAGCCTGCTTTGGCCTGATTGGGCACACTCTAGCCTGGACTGTGACCTCAGAGATTTTTCGAGGTCAGGCTAGTCATCAACATGACCCGCGATATCCCGGTCAACATCTGGCTGTGCCTGCACATGTATGCAGGCGAGGACCATGCCCAAGCATGCCACAGCGGGTCAAAGCAGTCCACTGTCAGGTTCATTTTTACCCAAAGTCTTTGATTTCAATGGTTTCTGTAGCAGGCCCTCAGTTTCTAAATCTCCCCAGCTCTTGAGCAAGCCCCATATAAGCAGTTCTTTTGCCCGTTTTCACTACTGTGATACAACGCTAGGATCAGGTAAATGCCAGCTGCGATTTTGCTCTTTGGTTATGAACATACATCTATGTTCTTAAGACATTATAACTCCTTCTGCACAGGCCCCCCAAAAGCTTGTAAAAACAAAACGAACAGCTTTCTCTGTGAACGGTAACATTATTTCAGATGCCCGAGGGTTTGAAAATAAGCAGGTGCGGTGTTTGCACACCATGCAAGCGAGACTTCTGGGGCTTTGGCATTTGAAATGACAATAAAAGAATATGGCAGGCGTGTTCTGACCCCATGATGAATGAAGACCATAAACATTCTGAAAAGGGTCCAGAATGAAAATAAAGATTTCCCAGGTGCTGCTTCTCGCTTTGCTACTTAATCTTGCTCTTTAGTATATTGACATGCCATGGTGCAATAAATCTAATGAAATTACTTAATAGTAGAGCACACATCTCCCACTCAGGATTAAGACTCTGATGTCAGAATAGGGGCGTCATTACAGAAAGGTTGGTCAACTAGCAACAGATCAAATAGCAGCCCCTCTAAACATCGGTCTCTCTCCTTTCATAATAAGCAGCTACTATTTTAGCCCACCCCACCAGCAGTCGTGTTGCATCTTGGGATGGTATCCCAGAGTGCATTGCTTCAGGAGTAGGGATGGGAATTTTGGTTTCAAATAGAACTGAAAATGTCTGTTTCAGATTAATCCGAAATTTTGAATTTTGTTCAATTCCAGCATTTCGCTTCTATTACATTTGATTTTGTTTGGGGTTTTTTTGCATTGTGCCAGTCCCATCCCTATCGCGCTTTCTTCTGAACCCTTCCCTCAAAGACTCACTCAGGGGCAAAGCTGCCATGGAGTGAGGGGCGGGGGTGTCAGTTCATCTCGGGCCCTGGACACTAAGGGGACCTCTTGCAAGAGCTCTGAATGCCGGTGGGAAACGTTCAGAAGGGGAGGGTGTGGGGCCAGCACACTCTGAGCATTTCCTACTGACACTTAGGCTGCTCGCAAAGGGCCCTGCCAAGAAGGAATTTTTCAGAGTGAGTGGGGGTGGATTGATGGCCTCCCTCCTGCTCTTAAAACTTCTTTCCTAGTGGGGTTGCTATTGTTCTGGGGGGGGGGGGGAAGGAGCACTGGGAGCTTGGGATGCACTGTCTTCTTTGGTAAGCTCTGTCCCCCCACCCTGGAGAGCCCACCCCCTTGTTCTTAAAGAGGCCCGTAATTGGGACACAAGCCCAGGCCCTCATAACATTACTGTGCCACTGGACTTGCCGGTCATCACTGGCAGACAGTTGCTCAATTCTTCGAGACATTAACAGTTCCTACCAGACAGCTTGCCAAGTAACCCGTTGCTCCAGTTTAGGAAGTAGCCCCTTGCTACCAGATAGGTGAACATTAGCAGCTGAGAGACCACAGGAGTATCAAAACCAGAGCAAGGTCTGATTGCTATTTGACTGATGTTGTGTGTGAAAAAAACATAGCAAGCAAGGTCTTTCGCGGATAGTCAGCAGGAAGTCGCGGCTTGCAATGCACAGGGAGGGGTATCAGCGGAATTTATTTTAGACGGGCCCAGAGTACAGGAAATCCCCGTCCCTGTTGCTCCTTTCCAAGGATCATGACATCATGGCTCTCAGGAAGGGGTGTGGTAAAGGGATTGCCATGCCGCTTTCCAGCTGACCATGCCCCCTTTCCCGAGCATAGTGATGTTACATCAGAAGGGAGCCTATCCCCACCCAAAGAGCCCAGATGGTACAATTACCTGGTGCAACCGGTAGTTTGGTTTTTCAGTTACCTGGCTGTCTGGATGTTCCAATATTCATTTGTTCAATTACTTCATTTTGGGCCACTGCATGTGCCCAAATAGCTGAAATGAAGTGAAATGAACCCGATAATGGGGTGGGGGGAGGAATAGGATGTCAATTTTTTTATATAGAACTGTAGGTCATTGAAATGAGGATGCTCCCTGGAAATTAGGAAAACGTCACGGGCTGGTTTGGGGTCAGGGCACACAGCACCCTGATGGCCACTAGGGGATGCATCGCCAGGGATCTTTCAAGGTCATCATCAGGAGCCGAGGCAGGGTAAGGAGCCAGTTTGCTCATCTGGATTATCAGCAGAGTCAGGCGGTAATCCAGGGGCATGGTCAGGGTCCAGACCGGTCAAGTTCTAGGAGGTCCAATGAAAGCCAGGGGATCAGTGGAGTCTGAATCAAAGGGTCAAAGAAAGGTCGATACTTAGGACAGAGAAGGACTGAGGACATGGTGCAAGGAAACTGTTTGTCAGACACCTTCCATTTTCTGTCATGCACTTTTTAAGCTGCAGGCCAGCCAATAGAAGATGGTGGTGTGTTGCTTGCCTCATTGAAGGACAAGCCTTTAATATCCTGGAGGAGCAGCAACAGAAGTTGTTTGGCTGTGGTGCTGAGGTCAAGGTGGCTGTGCTGAAGTCTCAGGGACCAAGATTTGAGCCTGGTGGGACCTCATGGAACATCTCTTAAAATAAGGGACTCCCGGAGAGAGTTCGGAAGAAGCCTGAACTTTCCTCTGAAACATACGGGGCAGAATCCTCCAGTCATGAAAACACATGCATTGATTATAAAGGATGGAAGATTTCAACTTTAGCATGGGCTGCTATGGGAGACCGGATAGTGAACTAGATGAACCACTGGAAAAGGGTGACTTTAGGCATCTGTGACCAGTTTGGCCACATTTAGGAGGAGCCCCACTGGGGTGTACAAATGCACTGACTTCCAATCCAGATCCATCCTAGGACACCTCTGATCTGATCCATGATGGCCACGGCTTGGTTCCTAAATGACAGCACTTAGGTTTGCTTTGTAGGCAAAACAGGCCCAAAGCTTCAAAGCAATCTTGAAGGCAAGAGTAAAAATATAAAGATAAACACCATTCACTATCATGCGTTTCCTCTCCTGAAGGTTCAGAACAATTTTAACCACAGCTCCAGTCTGTTTCTGGGCTGTCTAGACATGTATTTAAGTCTTCCCACTCCCCTTTTCTTTGGTATCTTGTTAAAGAAGCTGGTTTATATAATGACTTCCCACCCCCACCCCCGAGGAGTTTGGCCTCCCCTCTGGAATAAAAGTCAGGTCTAAGGCCGCTTTTAGACGAGTGCGCGGTGCGCTCGTGCATGGTTTCCAAAATCCCGCGAGATGGGATTAGACGAGACGCTGCCACGAGTCACATGCACGGAGAGAGACGCACATTCTTTTCCGTCCGCGATTTGACCACCTCGATCACCGACCCGGTCAAATCGCGTCCGGAAAAGAATGCACGTCCCCCTCCCATGTGCATGACTCACGGCAGCATCTCGTTTAATCCCGTCTCGTGGGATTTTGGAAACCACGCGTGAGCGCACCGTGTACTTGTCTAAAAGCAATCTAAGTTTGAAGTTTCTGAGATTGAAAATTGACTTCCTTCTTCACTTAGATTAGTAGGACCACTTTTAAAAACGTTAAACCTTTGCCATCGTTTTTTACAAGGTTGGTTTATTGCGTAATAGGAGCAGATTGTCTTGCAGCTGGAAAGAAACTTGAATGCCTGATTCAAGGTAAGTTGTTTTGGGATGATTTGGGAAATCCTTGCTCATTGCCTTGGATTTTACCTGCAGGTATACTTGTGCCTGGAGAGAATTGGGACTTAAGATGGCAGCGAGGGCAGAGCCATCATTCATTCATTCATTCATTCATTCTGATATTTCTACCCTGCACCTCTTGACGATAGCGACTCGAGGCGGCTTACACAATTAAATTATAATAAAACAACAGTATCAGAATGATTTTAAAAATACATAGAATATAAACTACATATATAAGAAAACATACATAAAATACGTCTGTGTATAAAAACAATTCCCCTCTCCCCCCTGACCCAACCCATCCTCCCCCCGCCCACGCCGAATGCCTGACAGAAGAGCCAGGTCTTACAATTTTGTCAGAAGGCAAGAAGATCTGGGCTGAGGTGAACCTGCACCGTGAGAGAATTCCAAAGCGATGGCGTAGCCCGCCAAGAACACCCTCCTGTCCATTTGGACCCGCTGATAATGTGGAACCTCCAGAAGAGCACTCCCGGATGACCGCAGGGGCCACCCTGGGGCCCAGGGGCTGAGGAGATCTCTCAGGTAAGCAGGGCACAGGCCGTGAAGGGCTTTAAAGGTCAAAACCAGCACCTTGAATCGGGCTCGAAAGACAATAGGCAGTCAGTAGTGCAGTGCTCGGAGCACTGGTTGGATGTGCTCCCTGCGGCCCCCATAAGCAGGTGGACCGCCATGTTCTGCACTAGCTGCAGCATCCAAGCTGTCACCATGGGCAGCCCCATGTAGAGCGCGTTGCAATAGTCTAGCCTTGAGGTGACAAATGCATGGATGACAGTGGGGAGGTCAGCGTCTGAGACATATGGGTGGAGCCTTTTCACCAGATGTAGTTGGCGAAAGGCTCCCCTGGCCACAGCCAACACCTGGGAATCCAGGCATAGCTGTGAATCCAGGAACTTCCTCAAGCTGTGCACAGAGGGAATGAATGGAGGACGAATATCCCCAATAATGGGGGCAACCTCCTCCCCCCAGATCAACTACCCTCCCTACAAACATCACCTCTGTCTTATCGGAATTGAGCTTCAGCCGGCTTGACCTCATCCAGTCACCCACAGCTGCCAAACACGGGGATAGCAACGAGACAACAGGGTTTGAGTTGGTTGAAAATGAAAGATACAGCTGGGTGTCATCAGCATATTTGTGGCAACAAACCCCCCAGCTGCGCACAACCTCCCCTAGTGGCTTCATATACACATTCAACATGAGTGGGGACAGACTAGAACCCTGCAGGACCCCACATGGGAGGTTCCCAGGAGACAATGTACAGTCCCGTAGCACCACCTACTGAGATCAGTCTGTGAGATAAGAACGGAACCATCGCAAGACAGTCCCATCCATCCCAGCCAGGTCCCGCAGTCACCAGTATCTCATGGTTCACAGTATCAAAAGCCGCTGATAAATCTAATAGAAACGGCAGGGTCATATGACCCGTATCCAGTTCTACCAGGAGGTTGTTGGCCAAGGCCACAAGTGCTGTCTCCGTGCCATAACCCGGACAAAAGCCGGACTGCATGGAATCAAGAAAACCGATGCCGTCCAAATGTGCCTGCAGCTGATGAGCCACTACCCATTCAATAACCTTCCCTAAAAAGGGACGATTAGAGACAGACAGGTAGCTCGCCAGAGCACCAACGTCAAGTGATAGTTTCTTGAGGAAAGGCCGAACCACAGCCTCCTTGACACAGTCTGGTATCCTCCCCTGAGGAGAGGTGTTGATCACCTCTGCCAACACCAGTCTTAGTGTCTCCCTGGTGGCTTCACCAACCAGGACGGGCCTGGGTCTAATTCGCAAGTTGCGACTCGAACAGACCCCAGCACATCAGCTGCATCGGCAGACATCATCAATTGAAATTCAACCTACAAATCCTGACCAGACAGGGCATTCCTAACCTCTGGCTCTGGTTCTGCCACATTTCAGAGCCTAGGACAGTGGTTCTCAACCTTTTTGTAGGCGAGACCCAACCTTTTTGTAGGCGAGAAATTCAACCTACAAATCCTGACCAGACAGGGCATTCCTAACCTCTGGCTCTGGTTCTGCCACATTTCAGAGCCTAGGACAGTGGTTATCAAACTTTTTGTAGGCGAGACACAACAAAACATTTAAAAATAAAATCAAATCTGTGACCTCCCCACCTTTTAAAAAAAAATCCAGGACCAGGTCCAGGAGTGACTGGCGACTGGGGTGTGTCAGTGCAGCAGCAGAGTAGGGGTGGGGTAATGATTTCAGTGGCACCAATAACAGTGAAGGAGTGTGAAGATCCCAGTGGTAGGCAATGAGTAGCTCTGCCACTGTCCACTGCCTCTGAAATAGCGGAGTCGAAGTCATGCTCAGTGCGAGCGATTTTTGTCCACAAAGTGCTTCAAAAACATGTCATAGCGGGCTGTGGATGAATCTGGTTCCCGGCAGAGACGTGCTGGACTGACCACCCAGAACAGCTCCGCTGGACATGTCTGAGCAGATGCAATGAGTGCAGCAAATAACCGTTTCTTTGCTGCCCTCACCGCCATGGCACAGAACTTCAGAAATGCTCTATGCCGCAACCGATCATCTTGAATGCGAGTACGGCGCCACCATTACTCCAGCCACCTCCCTTCATGCTTCAGGCACCCCAGGTCCTCCGTGAACCACGGGGACCTGCCGAGCCAAAACATTGGGAACGGATGCCTAGGAGCCACCCGATCAATGACCCCAGCCAGCCACCCATTCCAGAAGGCTACTAGGTCATAGCTGGAGCGACTATCGAGATATATTTTGCCAACCAGCCTGTCTCCCAAGAGCATTCTGGAGCCCCTCTGGTTCCATGAGTCTCCTAGTATGAACCATTCGAACTGGTCCTGCACCCCTACGGTCAGGCAGACGCACTACGATGGAGGTTCGCAGGAGGTAATGGTCCGACCATGGCAAGGGTGAACATTCCATACTCCCAATCATTGGATCTCCGCATCTCAAGGTCAGTGCAGAATACTAAGTCTAGCCTGTGAACCCACCCATGTGTTGGGCCCCTCCCTACCTGGGACAGACCCATGGTTGCCATGGTGTCCATGAATTCCTACTCCGCCCCATGCAATCTAGCCTCAGCATGAATATTGAAGTTCCCCCAAGACAATAAGCTTAGGAGACCTCAAGACTGGGTCTAAGGAAAAAGGGCAGGACAAAGATTCTCCCTAGCTCCTTGTCTTTGTTGTCTGACATGACCCAGTCTCCCCGGAGAGTGTCATGATGTCACAATGCTCCGAAAGTGGCATGGTTATGTCAGGGGGTAGACCCTTTGCCCCTTGCTCTTTCAGCACCTTTAGCATGGGCAGCGTTATTGGAAGATAGCAAACTAGATGAACCACTGGGAAAAGATGGCCTTGGGCATATGTGACCAGTATGGCCACCCTCTGAGTTCATTGGCTAGGGTGAGATTCGAACCCTGGTCTCCCATGTCCAAGTCCAGCACATTATCCATTACACCACAATTAGGTTTTCTTCACCATCCCATGCTGGCTCTTAGTGCTTAGGTGTAAACCTAAGCTTGCTGTGGTGGTAGTTACAGAAATTAAATTTTCTATTAAATTGTCAAACAGCTGAATTCTCAGCATCACCTTGAAATCCCACGCAACCTTTGGTACATGTTTCCAGAGTTGCAGATAATAATAGTTAGCACCTACACCCACACTTACATCTTCAAAGCATGCTACAGTACAAATATTAACTAATTCATCTTGGTGGATTCTCTTGGAGGAAGGTGAATTTATCCCCCAATTACAGCTGGGACAAAACAGCAAGCAGCTCAGAGGTCTGTCCCAGATCATGAAAGCCCAGTCTATAGGAAGAATATTTGTACCCATAATACACCATCAGTTCCATCAGTTCCATCAGTGGAACTGTAGCATGTGCAGGGCCTGAAGTCTCTTAGTCCTGATGTTATCTAGACCTGTTGGCCTTAAAGTGAATGATGATGGATAGTGAATTCACTATAAGAACATAAGAAGTGCCATACTGGGTCAGACCAATGGTCCATCTAGCCCAGCATCCTGTCTCCGACAGTGGCCAATCATGGTGGCTTGGAAGAAGCACCCAGCAGGTCACAACGGGGGATCCATTCCCTGTTGTTTTCTCCCAGCTCCCGTCATGTTTCCTGATCCTGTCTGGCTAATAGCTGCTAATGGACCTATCTTCCAGAGACTTGTCCAAACCTCTTTTAAACTCCGCTATAGCACAGCCTCTGGCAATAGATTCCACAACCCAATTATACGCTGAGTGAAAAAATGTTTTCTTTTATTTGTTTTAAACTTGCCACCCATGAGTTTCATGGAGTGTCCCCTAGTTCTAGTACTAGCTGGGAAGGTAAATAACTGTTCCTTGTTTATTAGTTCCACACCACTCGTGATTTTATAGACCTCTATCATATCTTCTCTCAGTTGTCTCTTCTCTAAACTGAAGAGCCCCAACCTACCAAGACTCTCCTCATACGGGAGCCCTTCCATGCCCTTGATCATTTTTGTTGCCCTTCTCTATGCCTTTTCTAGTTCAGCTATGTCTTTTTTTTTTAGATGGGTGACCAGAACTGCACACAATATTCGAGGTGCAGTCGCACCATTGATTTGTATGGAGGCATTATGACATCCTCAGTTTTATTCTTTATCCCCAACCCGAATAATTCCTAACATTTGGTTTGCTTTTTTGACTGCTGCTGCGCACTGCGCTGTGGATTTCATTGTATTGTCCACAACCACACCCAGATCCTTTTCCTGAGTGGTAACTCCTAGCTTAGTACCCAGCATTGTGTACACATAGTTTGGATTATTTTTCCCTATGTGCATCACTTTGCACTTGTCCACATTAAATCTCATTTGCCATTTAGATGACCAGGCACCCAGGTGATGAATAGGAGGGGAGCTACCTAAGAGCTGGGGTAACTCGCAAGTCATTGGTTCCCATTTCTATCCCCTGTCCATTGGATCATATTGTTTCCATGAGAGGATTTTCCAGCACCATGAAGCCTTCTCATTTACGGCAGGTATTTATAACTCTACTGAGGTAAATTCTTATTTGCTTGGAGTCAGATGGAAAGGTCCCCTAGGGCAGACAACAGAAGTGCCTATAAATGTCACTCTAACAACAACACTGGCAGAATGAGCATGTGTCAATGACACAGTGGGCCATGCCAGCTCTGTGACGACCCCACACAACCCCATGGGCACAGGTGCCTTCTGGGGAGGACTGAAGGAGGGAAGCAGTAGGAGAACAATCTAAAATGGAGGGCAGCCCTAGCTCCATAGCTCTGCTTGGCCACGTAGAAATGAGGGGACAGAGGGAACATGACTCCTTGAGTTTAGGATCTGAGGCCCATTCTTCTCCTTTATTTTGGACACATGGTCGCCACCAAAGAAGTCACAGGGGGCTGAAGTTAAGGAGGGAATTGACTCTATGCGTCACACTCGGGGAAAAGGATGTCTCCTTTGTACCCCTTTACCCCACCTTCCTTTTTATAGCCCTTGGGGCAAGGAGGATATCTGATTCTGTGTCATGGCAGGATGAGGGCAGTGCTTAATTTAAAAAAAAAAAAAAATTAAAAAAAAATAATGAATTGCTGGGGCCCAAGTCTGCCCCCAAAGACCCCACTTCCACTCCCCGCTTCAGAAGTTACAACATCTAGGTTAGAACTTGTCAGAGCAGGGAAATTAACTTTGTTCTCCAGCTAACAACCCACCCAGTGGGCCAGCCTGCCTCTGTACAGCTAAATATTAACCAAGAGTTCTTGTGATTTAATCCGTATGATGACCAGTTAGGGTTACCACACTGCCGCTTTAAAAAGAGGACTCTTATGAAAAATACATGGTGCAGGGCTGCAGTGGTTCCAGTGTAACCCTACACCCTGTATTTTTCACAAGCATCCTCTTTTAAAGGGGAGGTATGGAAATCCTATGACCTGTTCAGGCAGTGGGACAGGAAAGTCATTAATGAAAGCATATAAACCATCCAGGCTTTTTTCTGGCTTTCATTTGCATCCAACTCTGAAATTGCCAATCTCATCCTTTTCCTGGTCTTTCGTGTATATTTCAGGATGCCCACTCCAATTGGGAATAGTTCCTAGGGCTCAGCCCCCACCCCCTTAAATTTAATTGCCAGGGCTGAGCCCTGGCCAGCCAATATACATGGGGGACCTCAAGCAGGGTGCTCTTGGTGGACCGTAAGGACCGATCCAGGGTCCGGGGAGTGAGGTAGTCCTGCAGGTACATGGGGGCCCAAGCCGTTTAGGGCATATAGGTCAGCACCAACACCTTGAATCAGGCCCGGAAGACTATAGGCAGCCAGTGCAGAGAGCCAGAGCACCAGTGTAATGTGCTCCCGGTGACCCATCCCCGTAAGGAGACGGGCTGCCGCATTCTGCACCAGCTGCAGTCTCCGAACCGTCACCAGGGGTAGCCCCACATAGAGCGCATTACAATAGTCCAGTCTTGGGATGACAAAAGCATGGATGAGCGTGGCCAGGTCTGAGCCCAAGACATACGGCTGAAGCCGCCGCACCAGATGTAACTGGCGGAAGGCACTCCTCACCACAGCTCCAAGCTGAACATCCAGATGGAGCTGCGAGTTGAGGAGCACCCCCAGGCTACGAGCTTGTGGAACCAGTGGAGGGCAAACCCAATCAGTGATGGGGACGCCACACCCACCGCTGATGGCTACTCATTGCCTACCACTGGGATCTTCACATTCCTTCACTGTTATTGGTGCCACTGAAATCACTACCCCACCCCTGCTCTGCTGCTGCACTGACACACCCCACTCGCCAGTCACTCCTGGACCTGGTCCTGGATTTTTTTTAAAAAGGTGGCGAGGTCACAGATTTTTGTTGGGTCTCGCTTACAAAAAGTTTGATAACCACTGTCCTAGCCTCCCTTATGGTCTAGAGCTGGGGTGGGGAACCTTTTCCCTCCCAGGGGCCACTATGAAAGGTTGCACAAGCTCCAAGGGCCGCACAGAAGTTGGGGCGGGGGTACTTAAGGGATACATTCAAGGAAAAGAGGACCCAAATCCTGGATTTGTGCCATGGAACTGTCCCCTGTTCTTGTTTACAGGCCATCATCTCTGATTCCTTCCCTTGAGCTCAGTTTTCCAGTGATTGGAGGTGATAACTGGATCCAAGGGCCAGATCCAGGAACTGGGAAGGGGCCACATAAAAACCTGCTGTGGGCCGCATTTGGTCCCCGGGCCTGAGGTTCCTCACCCTTGGTCTAGAGAACAAACTAGCCCTCACCACCCTAAAGTTATGGCTACTTCCCTTCAGTCCCTGTCCTAGTGAAGAAAAAGGGATGAATTTGTCCCTCCGTGTCCTAAAGAAAGCTGCCCCTCTGTCTGAGGCACTCTTCCGAAGTGCCTCTCGGCACATGATCTCTGTGCCAGATCTCTGTTTTGCTAATTGTATCACACATCAACATCCCTGTTATTCCCAGTCCTGCACAGATGCTGTATGTTAGCACTGAGACTAGAACCGTAGGAGTCTGCACGCCTCCACATGCCATATGGCAGGCTGGTTTGTTTTTGTTTTTATGCTTAGTGATTGGAGCACTGGTGTGGCTTTTAGAAACCCTGGTAATTAGCTGGCGGCACCAAGACTTCCTTCGCCATTAGCAAAAGGCCTAGACGAGTGTTCTCTTGCCATACTTGGGAACAAAGTCCATGACTCAAGTAGCCACTTATTTGTACCCTGCTCCATCTCAGAAGCTCAGGGTGGGTAACAGCACATATAACGCGAGGTTGGTTGTCAATAAGTCACCTACCATCCGGGAGTTAATCCCGGAGTGGGACGCCGACCTCGTGTGTATTACAGAGACCTGGCTGGACAATGAATCGGGCCCTATCTTGACCGATCTTGTTCCGGCTGGGTTCTCTGTGCAGCATAAGCCTCGGCTGGAGGGACATGCAGGGCGGTGCAGCCATTGTTATCAAGGATGCATTGTCTTTTAGAAGATATCTGGTGCAAGCTCCACCAGGTGTTGAGTGTCTCCATCTTGTGTTGGATTTGGCTGGGGACAGATTAGGGGTGCTGCTGGTGTACCGTGCACCCAACTGCCTGGCGGCATCCCTACATGCTCTTGCTGATTTGGTGTCAGATGTGATCCTCCGGACCCCTAGATTGGTGGTCCTGGGGGACTTTAATATCCACACTGACACCGATCTTGGAGGAGCGAGGCATGAGTTCATGGCCTCCATGACAACCATGGGCCTGTCCCAAATCATCTGTGGCCCCACACATGAGGAGGGACATACACTGGATTTGGTTTTCTGCACCGGCCTTGAGGCGGGGGGTCAGTTAGTAGGAGTTAAGGCTGTAGAGCCTTTGTCATGGTCTGACCATTACCTCCTTAAGACGTGCATCCTGGCGCACGATAGCCCCCGGCAGGGTGCAGGACCTATTAGATCGGTCCGCCCCCGGAGACTTATGGAACCGGATCGGTTCCGGAATGCTCTGGGGGAGTTTCCCCTGGACCTTGACACCCGCTCTGTCGATGATCTCGTAGCCTTCTGGAACACCTTGTTGGCCGAGACCATAGACAGGGTGGCTCCCAGGCGTCCGCTGCCCTCTCGAGTCTCCCGCAGGTCTCCTTGGTTTACTGAGGGTCTGCGGTGTTTGAAGCGGGAGAGCAGGCGGTTATAGCGACGGTGGCGCTGGACTCGCGACCAGTATGATCGATCGCAGCATAAGAGCAGTTTAAAGGCTTATGCTGTGGCGGTGCAGGCAGCAAAGAAGCAGTTCTTTGCTGCTCTTATTGCATCTGCAAAGTCACGTCCAGCGGAGCTTTTCCGGGTGGTGAAAGGCTTGGTCAGTCCTGCCTGTCTCCGCCTGGACCTGGAGCAATCCAGTGACCGCTGTGACCGGTTTATCGAGTACTTTGTAGATAAGATCGCTCGCATCCGCCACGATTTCGGCACCACAGTTATTGCAGAGGATCATCTTGGGGCTATGGATGCCCCGTCCTGTCCTGTTTTGTGGGATCGGTTTCAGATGGTGTCGCCTGCCGATGTGGATTCCTTGTTGGGATCTGTTCGTGCCACTACTTGTGAGCAAGATCCATGCCCGTCCTGGCTGGTGAAAGCCAGCCAGGAGACGTTACGGCCGTTGTTGGCTGGGGTGGTTGGTGCCTCCCTTCGGGAGGGCAGGGTGCCTGACTGCCTAAAAGAGGCTGTGGTTAGACCCCTGCTCAAGAAACCATCTCTTGACGCTGATGCTCCTGCCAGTTATCGGCCGGTCTCTAATCTTCCCTTTTTAGGGAAGATTATTGAACGGGCTGTGGCACGACAGCTCCAGGAGCATCTGGACCACACCGGTTTCCTTGATCCCTCCCAGTCTGGGTTTCGGCCTGGGTATGGTACGGAGACGGCATTGGTGGCCTTGGTTGACGATCTCCGTCTGGCGTTGGACCAGGGTCGTCAGACCTTACTGGTCCTGCTAGACCTTTCGGCTGCATTCGACACAGTCGATCATGAGGTGTTGGTGACTCGCCTGCGGGACCGTGCTGGAATTGGCGGAACGGTCTTGGACTGGTTTCGTTCATTCCTGGCCGGGAGAACTCACCGGGTGGTCTTGGGGGAGTGTACGTCTTCCCCCCGGGACCTCACGTGTGGAGTCCCGCAGGGTGCCATTCTGTCCCCCCTCTTGTTTAACATCTATATGCAGCCGTTAGGGGAGATCGTGAGGGGGTTTCAGGGCATGCAGTGTCATCAGTATGCTGATGACACTCAGCTCTACCTCTCCTTTTCCATCGACCCAGGCCATGCAGTCTCCTTATTTTCCCAGTGCCTGTCAGCTGTGGGGGCTTGGATGAGGTTGAGCCATCTGCAACTGAATCCTGACAAGACGGAGGTGATGTTGGTGGGCGAGGGCTTGGGGAGCCTGGGGGTGGTTGAATCTCCTCTTGTTGGGGGGGTTCGCCCCCCCATGGTGTCTCAAGTGCGGAGTCTGGGTGTGCTCCTTGATTCGCGGCTCAGCTTGGAATCTCAGGTTGTGGCCGTGGCGGGGAGTGCGTTTCGGCAGTTACATCTTGTCCGGCGGCTTCGGCCGTATCTCTCAGACTCCGACCTCGCCACTGTCATCCATGCCTTCATCACCTCGAGGCTGGATTACTGCAACGCGCTCTACGTGGGGCTGCCCGAGAAGCTGGTCCGGAGGTTGCAGCTGGTGCAGAATGCCGCGGCCCGTCTCCTGACGGGGGCGGGTCGCAGGGAGCACATGACACCAGTGCTCCGGGCTCTGCACTGGCTGCCTATAAAGCACCGGGCCAGGTTCAAGGTGCTGGTTTTAACCTTTAAAGCCCTTCACGGCCTAGGCCCTGCTTATCTGCGGGATCGCCTCACTCCCCATGTGCCCGTGCGACCCTTGAGATCGTCCGTGGGAGCCTTTTTGGAGGTTCCCCGGGCGAGGCGGGTGGCCACCGATGTTAGATCTTTTTTGGTGGTCACCCCTGTGCTGTGGAATTCGCTCCTGGAGGAGACTCGGCTGGCTCCCACTCTCCTGCTGTTTCGGCGTATATGTAAGACCTGGCTGTTCCGTCAGGCTTTTGGTGAGGGGTAGGGGTGGGGTGGGGGCGTGGATGGGGGCTTTCCCCACATATTGTATTTAAAATTGTTTTAAAATTTTATATTGTTTTAAATGAATGTTGTTCGCTGCCCTGGGCTGCCCTGTGGGCAGGAGGGGCAGGATATAAATTTAAAATAAATAAATAAAAATAAATAAATAAAATAGAAATAAATAAAAAATTAAATATATAAGATCCCTACTATTCCCTACCATGAACCCTGCAGTTGTCCAGAAGCTAGCTCCTGTGGGTACCGCCTGCCAATCTTGTTCATGTGACAAGGACTCAGAGGGGCGTTCTTAGGCTGCATTCAGATGTGCGCATAATTCGCACAGCAGCAGCGGCGGCATCGTGCGATTGAAAGCAACGCGCGCTTTCGGGTTGGTGTGAATGCATCTAGTGCGCACATTTCAGCGTAATGCGAACTGTTGGAGTGCGGTTTTAAAAGCTGCTCTGAGCAGCTTTTAAAACCGCACTCCAACAGTTTGCGTTACGCTGAATTGGTGCATTCACACCAACCCGGAAGTGTGCGTTGCTTTAAATTGCACGATGCCACCGCCGCTGCTGTGCGAATTAAACACACGTCAGAATGCGCCCTTAGTTACTGTCCCAGTATTGTGGAACTCCCTTCCCCTGGAGGTCTGTCAGAGCCCGAGCGTATTTCTGAGGTGGTGTAAAAGCTATCTTTTTGACAAAGCATTTGGCAGCCAGGGGTAGGGGTTGGCGTAGGTGAGTTTATGGGTGAGGATGAGTTTTTAAAAAGAACTTTTATTGTATTTTGTGTCTTTTATTACTGTAAGCTGCCCTGAGCCTTAGGGGATAAGACTTAGTAAATAATAAATATTTAAATTCACACACACACCCTCAAAAAACCAATACCGCACAAACCCTATCCCCACTTACTAAATGCCTGGCTAACTAAAAAGGTCTTGCACTGCCTCTGGAACTTCCTGGGGAAGGGAGTTCCACTGATGTGGAGCAGCCACCAAGAATGCTTCTCTGAGTGCCCTTGCTGTGCAGACTTGGTACACTGAGGGTATGCACAAGAGGGCATTCCCAGGCAGCCTCAAGGATTGTGATGGGTCATGAGGAGGTGATCTGCCAGTCATGAGGTTTGGACCATTTCGGGCTTTATAGGTCAAAATCAACACCTTGAATTGTTCCCAGGATGCTATTGGAAGCCAGTCAGACTCTGTTTTTAAAATAAAATAAAATAAATGAGATGCTACCAATTATGGCCACCCAGGAGCCACTCATCCAACTGGCCATCTGAAGATGGAGCGGGGGGAATGCATGGTCCTGTGATCCAAGCAGCACCCACTCATGGCCACTTCTGGAGCACTGCCAAGAAATCTGGAGTGCGCAGTGCGGGGCAGCAAGCCAAAAGGGTGCATGCATGTCAGCCAGCGGCCATGCATCCCCTGCCTGTATGAACTGGGGCAGCCACCTATGCCAGCAGACCGGCCTGCCACTAATAGGTACCGTGGGCAGGGGACGCAGCCTTTTAAAGTCACAGGAACTGGCCGCGAGCACTGGGGAGCCCGGGTTCCCCAGTGCTCATATTGGGACATGTCAGTTTCAAAGGCCAGCCCAGCCCGTTTCCCCATGATCCATGACAGGGTGAGTGCGAGGTGGCCACAGTTAAGACGTGTGAAATCTGTCGGCGTCTAAACTCTTCAGATGGTGCTATTGGGAAGCTCCCTGTCACTTGCTCCTCTGTATCCTAGGAAGGGACCCAAATTTGCTGTATTTCCCCCATCGCTGCCAGCCTGCCAATGGGGAAAAAGCAGTGAATAAGGGTCCCTGAATTCATAGTCAGGGTCGGGAAGCAGACACCCTCAAATTGTGAGGCCTTTAATAAGTTTTATTACAGCACATGCAAGAGCATCATCTTTACAAGATGTCCCTGTTAGACCTGTACCATCTCATGGTGGTCAAATCCCACCCTCTCTCAAGCTCTACACCTGTCTATGCAAAAGCATTCCCTGCTGATCATGCCTAAACCAAAAAGAATCCAGCTTGACTTGCAATGAGTGTACAGAGCAGCAGTTAATAAACAGAGCAGATTTAACACCGAGTCACTGAGGTGCAGTAAAAGGGGAATCTCGTGGCAATGTTTTTATAGTGAGCTTTCAAACAGAATCTCACCGGGAAGGCAATAAACACAGCGCTCTCCCCTTACGCTTCCTCGTTTGGTGTCTGATCCAGACCAATTAAAACTTCGGTGGGAAATGGATTAGATCCTGATGAAGAGACAAGGCATGATAACAGGCAGTGCTGGAATGTGCTTTTTGCCCTTGCGGTTATTACTCATGTAGGAGCAGCACAAAACAAGAGCTGCTTAACGTTGCTGCAGCTGCGATAACGATAACAAGAACAAAACTTGTAGGTGGTTTGCATCAAGGCACCCACCAGCCTGGGATTTGTCATGCGTGCCTGGTTTGGAACAAATGGATGTGGTGGCCTTGCCAGTCAGGATTTCAGAGAAGGGCTGCAGAGTTTTCCAACAGCCCCCATTTCATTTCTCACCAGAATCAGTGACTCAGAGGTGCTAATGCACTTCACGATACCTACGCGTCACATTCACTGAACACCGAGGGGGTTGTGCATGCACAGGTACACATAACAGGTCATGGGTAGCCAGCTATTACTCGACCACTACAGCCATATGAGCTATTGGTGGGGAAAGGGAGATGCTTTATCTGTCCCACTTGCTGCTCTCGGGTACCTGCCTCCCTTTCCAGGGACCTGCCGCTTTTCTGCTGGATCGTAAGGAGACAGGTCTCAGGGAGCAGCAAGATGCATTCTATGGTTTAGAAATCGGATAGGCTGTTTCATATCGCCTCGCTTACCAGGGTAATTGCAAACTGAAAATAATCAGCACAAAGGATTAGCCATGGGTTAACTGCCAGACAGAAGAAAGGAAAAGAAATGAGCCAGGAATTGAATTACGGTGCCTGGACAAACAGCTGGTTTTAGCAGAGTCGCTTTCACCTCATAAGTCATTCTTGATCCGCCGATCTAACACTAATCTCGGTAAAAGCACCCCAAGTAGCTGGTGGATTTGAAATAGATGGAAAATGAATGCATCATGTGTAGTTCCTGGATACCTGTATTTGTGGCGCTGTTGACATAGCAGAGGGCCAGTATAGTCATGCTGTGGCTATGTTTCCTGTTTCTATAAACATGGTCTTTTGGAGAAAGGGCTACTATGGGCACATGTATGCGGTTTATAGCTCGCTGCGTGCCAACATAATCAAGCACAGAATGCCATCTTGGTGACATAATGTAGGGCTTACATTTGAGTGAGTCCACACTAGGAAGCCAGCTCCAAAGCAATTAATTAATTCCAGGAGAGCCCATTCCTCTGTCCCATTCATTAATCTCACCTGTTAGAGTCAAAGCTTGACAGAGCTGAGGAGAGTGGAACTGAAGAAATCAAAGGAAAAAGCCGAATAAAGTCAAACCTGGCATTCAAAGGCACAGCAGCATAGGCTTCAAGGGATTGTATCCCTCTGTCTTCACGTATATTACATGATAAAAGTGATAAGATACATCATATTCTGGATGAATACCGACTGCAAATTTGACTTTCCATAAGCCAAGAGTGGGGAATCTTGCCCGCCTCACAGGGCGCTTTAAAAATTAGTACAAGCTCTGATGACTGGATAGGAGTTGAGGGCTGTGCTCAGGATGGGGGGAAACAGAGGGGAGAGTCCAGTTCGTCGTGGATCCATGCCATGGATTCACCTGTTATCCTTGAGTGCAACCTTCATCTCTGTTCCTTTCCCCTGAGCTCATTCTGTCAGTGCTTGAGGGGAGGTAGGTACTGAATCCAGGGGTCAGATTTAGAAAGGGGCCAAATTAAAAAGTAGCTGCAGGCACCCAAAGGTTTCCCACTCCTGCCCTAAGCAGTAAGCACTAGTATATGTCATGGAGACCTGGCTGGACGCTGAGTCAGGGCCACTTTTGGCTGACCTCGTTACGGCTGAGTACTCCGTGCAGCAGCAACCCAGAGTGGATGGATAGGGAGGTGGCGTAGCCATTGTTTTTAGGGATGGGTTGCCTGCTAGGAGGTTTTTGGTGCAGACCGAGGCCGGGATAGAGGACCTCCATCTTGTGTTTGATTTAACTCAAGACAGGGTGGGGATCCTGCTTGTGTACCATGCACCCCACTGCTCAGCAGCTATCCTGCCAGCTCTAGTAGCCCTGATCTTGGTCTTGGTCTTGCAGTCCTTGACTGTGCACCCCATTGCCCAGCAGCTTTCCTGCCAGCTCTAGCAGCCCTGATCTCCGGGTTGGTCTTGCGGTCCCAAAAGCTTATAGTCTTGGGGGACTTCAACATCCATGCCGAGTCCAGGTTACATAGCGTGGAGCTGGACTTCATGGCCGCCATGGCAACCATGGGTTTGTCCCAGGTGATAGTGGGCCCGATGCATGTGGGGGGTCATACTCTAGACTTATTTTTCTGCACTGACCTTGAGGCAGGGCGTCTGATGGTTGGGAAAGTTGCTGGTTAAACCTTGTCCTGGTCAGACCATTACCTTCTGTGGGCTTCCATCCCGGCATGCCTACCTGACTGGAGGAGTGTGGGACCGATTAGGATGATCCGGCTTTGGAGGCTGATGGAACCCTTGTGGTTCCAGGCTGCTCTGGGGAATTTGTCCACAAACCTTAGCAACCACTCCATCAATGCCCTTGTGACCTTCTGGAATGACAGTTGGCCGGGGCTATCAATAGAGTGACTCCCAGGTGTCTGCTTCCCGCGTTTTGGCTCCATGGTTCACAGAGGACCTGAGGTGGCTGAACTGTGAGGGTAGGTGGTTGGAGCGACAGTGGTGCCTTACTCATGATGAAGACAACTGATTGCGGCACAGACTGTTTTTGAACAGCTATGCCATGGCTGTGTGGGCAGCAAAGAAAGGTTTCTTTGCTTCGCTCATAGTGTCTGCAAAATCACATCGGGCGGAGCTTTTCCGGGTGGTGACGGGTTTTGTCAGACCAGCCTGTCTCCCCGGAGGTTTCCGGGGCCTGCTGTGACATGTTTATGGCATATTTTGCAGACAAAATCGCTTGCATTGAACACAACTTCAACACTGCCCTTTCAGATACAGTAATGGAGCCAGAGGTAAGAAATGCCAGTCTGGTCAATGTTTGTGGGATCAATTTCAATTGGCGACACCTGTTGAAGTGGCAGATGTGATTGGGTCTGTGCATGCTACAACTTGTGAACTGGACCCTTGCCCATCTTGACTGGTCAAGACCAGCAAGGAGACGGTGGGGTCGATGCTGGATGGGGTGATCATTGTTTCCTTGTGGGAGGGAAGGCTACTGCAAACCCTTAAGGAGGCTGTGGTCTGACCCCTCCTCAAGAAACCATCTTTGGACGTTGATTCCCTGGTGAGCTATCGGCTTGTCTCTAACCTTCCCTTTTTAGGGAAGGTTACTGAGTGGTGGCTCGTCAGTTGCAGGTGCATCTGGACCATATCAGTTTTCTAGATCCCTCGCAGTCTGGTTTTCAGCTGGGTTATGGCACTGAGACTGCGCTTGTGACCTTAGTTGATGACCTCCGAGTGGAACTGGATAAGGGTCATGTGACCCTGCTGGTTTTACTCGATCTCTCGGCAGCATTTGACACTGTGACCCATGAGGTGTTGGTGACTCGCCTGCGGGACCTGGCTGGGGTGAATGGATCTGTCTTGTGCTGGTTCCAGTCCTTCCTAGCAGGTAGATCTCAATGGGTGGTCCTGGGAGATTATACATCTTTCCCCAGGGGCCTCCTGTGTGGGGTCCTGCAGGGTTCTATTCTGTCCCCCCTCTTGTTCAATGTCTATATGCAGCCATTGGGAGAGGTTGTACGTAGATGGGGAGCTCGTCATCAGTATGATGACACACAGCTATACCTGTCTCTTTCATCTCACCCAGGTCCCGCAGTCTCGGTGCTTTTCCAGTGCCTGGGGGTCATGGCAGACTGGATGAAGTCAATCCGATTGAAATTGAATCCTGACAAGATGGAGGTGATGCTCATTGGCGGGTCAGGGGTTCTAGATGAGGGAGCATTACCTGTTATTGATGGGGTTTGCCCCATGTTGATAGCCAACTAACATTCTCAATGTAACCAAGCCAGGCGTGTGCACCTGGGACCTCACATCTTTGTGAATGTTACACTCCTTGTCTCTCTCTCTGTTCCCCTTCCTTCGTCTCCCCCCGTCTCTCAGATTGTAAGCCCTAGGGCAGGGACCGTGTCTATTCCATTACTTTGTAAAGCACCAGGTACATTACTGATGTTATATAAATGCTTGCTAATAATAATAATAATAATAATAATCTCAGGTTAGGAGCTTGAGAGTGATCCTAGATCCACAGCTGCATCTGGATCTCCAGGCGTCTCCAGGCATTCCGCCTGTTACATCTGGTGAGGTGTCTCCAACACTATGTCTCGGACTCTGACCTGGCCACAGTCATCCATACATTTGTCAGCTTGAGGCTATACTATTGCAATGCGCTCTATGTGGGGCTGCCCATGGTGACGGTTCGGAAGCTGCAGCTAGTTCAGAATGCAGCAGCCTGTCTGCTCGCTGGGACGGGCAGTCGGGAGCACATTATGTTGGTGCTCCAGGCACTGCACTGGCTACCTATAGTCTTCTGGGCCCGATTCAAGGTGCTGATGTTGACCTATAAAGCCCCACATGTTCTGGGCCCTACCTACTTGAGGGACTGCCTCACTTCCTGGACCCCATGGCTGCTTTTGCCGTTGTCGGGGGCTTCTCCCCTGGAAGTTCCCTGCTATAGATGGGTGGTGACCAACAGGTGGGCATTCTTGGTGGCTGCTCCGGTGCTGTGGAAATCTCTCCCGGTGGAGGTCCACCTCAGCCCAAGCCTTTTTACGTTCCGCCATCAGTGTAAGACCTGGCTCTTCCACCAGGCGTTTGGTGGAGGGGAGACTTGAGAGGTGGATTATGGGGGTGGGGGGGTTGATTGATTGGCTGCACATTTTTGTAATTTTAATGTTTTATACAAATTATTTATACTGCTGATTATTTATACGATTTGTATTGTTTTTATGTTTATGTTGTATTTATGAAGATGTAGTTCTGAGCCACCCTGCAGGATACAAATTGATTAAATAAATAAATAAAATAAATAAAATAATAGTATAGCTTGGGGTCAGCACTTGAGTTCTCTCTTGGTCAGGCTCATGGCTTAGCTACAGCAAAACTCAAGCAGATAGAGTTTCTCACTCCTGCTACTCACTAGACAAGTACCTCCCCTTGAGGAGAGACTTTTGGCCTTTGCCTCTAATGCTTGAGTAATTTATAATCTGGGACACGGAACTGTTTGTTTGTTTTGTTTAAATTTCTACTCCTGGGCTGCTCCTAATCACCAGGGTGACTTACAATATTTTTTTAAAAAATGCATTAAAATCCCCTAAAAAAAAACCCAACAGCCTCATTCCTAAACCTGATGGGGTCTGCCCTCTGCTGGTTCCCCAGATGCGGAGTCTGGGGGTGCTCCTTGACTCGCAACTCTGCTTGGATGCTCAGGTGGAGGCTGTGGCAAGGAGCGCCTTTCGCCAATTACATCTGGTGCGTTGACTTCGGCTGTACGTTTTGGACTCTGACCTGGCCACCGCCGTTCATGCCTTCATCACCTCCAGACTTCACTACTGCAACACACTCTACGTGGGGCTACCTTTGGTGATGGTACAGAGACTGCAGCTGGTGCAGAATGCGGCGGCCCATCTCCTGGTGGGATTCGGCAGCCGGGAACATATTACACCAGTTCTTCGGTTTCTGCACTGGCTGCCTGTAGTCTTCTGGGCCAGATTTAAGGGGTTGGTGCTTACCTATAAAGCCCTAAACGGCCTCGGCCCAACCTATTTGCGGGACCGTCTCACCCCCTGGGTTCTGGATCGGCCCCTGCCCTTCTCAAGGTCCCCTGAGTCTTCTGGGGTGCCACAATGGGGAGGGCCTTCTCGGTGGCCACTCCTCGACTGTGGAACTCCCTGCCTGTGGAGGCCCATTTGACCCCGGATCTCTCCTCGTTTCGACGTTGTTGTAAGACATGGCTGTTCCGTCTGGCTTTTGGGGGGGAGGAGGGGTAGGGTAGGGGTGGTTGGGGATTTTTATCCCTCCCTTTGTTGTGTATTTTATAATGGTTTTAATGTTTTTGTTGTTTGACGTTGTGCGCCGTCCAGAGCTGCCTGCGACAGGATAGGCGGGTTAAAAATATCTTAATTAAAATAAATAAATAAATAAATAAATAAATAAAATTAAATAAACCCACTCAGCCCAACCCTATCCCCACTTGCCAAATGCTTTGCTTTAAGAAAGAAAGAAAGAAAGAAAGAAAGAAAGAAAGAAAGAAAGAAAGAGGTTTTACACCGCCCCCAGAATATGCTCTGGCTCTGACGGCACTCCAGCGGAAGGGAGTTCCACCACACTGGGACAGCAACCGAGAACGCCTCTCTGTGGGTCCTTTATCGTATGAACAAGATTGGCAGGTGGTACCCACAAGAGAGCGCTCCAAGCCAACTTCAATGGTCTTGGTGGATGTTGGTAGGAAAGGCGGTCTTTCACATATATGAGACCCAGGCCACTTAGGGCTTTAAAGGTCAAACCCAGCACCTTGAATTGTGCCCAGAAAGTTATTGGTAGCCAGTGTAGACTGTAAAGCACAGGTTTAGTGCTCACAGGGACCCATTCCCAAAAGGAGCCAGACTGCTGTGATTTGCACCAGCTGAAGCTTCCGAACAGTCACCAAGGGCAGCCCCACATAGAGCACGTTGCAGTAATGTAGCCTTGAAGTAATGAAGACGTGGATGATGGTAGCCAGATCTGAATTAGAAAGGTCTGCAGCGTCCTCACCCGACAGAGTTGGTGAAAAGTGCTCCTGGCCACCACCACAATTTGATGTTCCAGTCGCAGCAAGGAATCCAGGAGCACTCAAATGCTGCAAACCTGGGTAACCAGAGGGGGCTGCACCCCATCAGTGACAGGCGGCCCAATCCCGTCCAAGTCACAAGATCAGCCAATCATCATTGCTTCAGTCTTGTCTGGATTCAGCTTCAGTCGGCTCACCCTCAGTCAGTCCCCTACAGTAGCCAGGTATTGGGTTAACAGCACCAAGACTGCAGAACCTGGGTCAGACGGAAAAGGGAGGCAGAGCTGCGTGTCATCAGCATAAACTCCCAAGCAAAAACCTCACGAGTTCTTTGAGGAAGACATTGTCTTTTGGTATGTGACTGCACAGTGCCTAGTAAAATGGCACCCTTGTGTCAGGACACACAGAGGAGGCAGGAGGGGGCCCCTGACCATTCAACCTCCTGGGACCTGTGATGTGAATCCCAGGCTGCAAACTTCATGGCATTGGTATTCTGTTGGCTGACAGCACTCGCTGCTCATGTGCCCATTTGCCATTCTTATAGGGCCGGGCAGAAAACAGGAAGTGTCTTTCTAACATCATGGCACCTGGCTTGATGGTGAGACCCTGCTGTGGGTTCCAGCTTTCCCCTTTGTCCCTCACCTTGCTTCTGTTCCTGTTCCACCCCAGCCTTGCTTATTGCCCCTTGCCTTTGCCCTGCTCTGAGCTCAGTCCAGTCTTGCCCAAACATTGGGTAAAAACAGATGTGTGGGTGGTGCGGTAGCACCCTGACCCAGGGCACGAAACCTCAGCCTACATGGCCCAGGCCAGGGCACCAAACAAATGTGCATGTGGTCAGAGCACTGTCCCGCTGTCCACATGGCCCAGGTAAGGCAAGGAGCTCAACAAACATGTGGGCAGATCCCAGTGTCCGCCTCCTTGCCATGAAGGACAGCCATGGCAGCCAATGATGGACAGCCATGGCATCTGGTCACTGTGACCCCCAACGTGTGGCAGGTATGGTGGGGCAGAACAGATGTGCTGGCAGGCTGTGGCCTGTGTTGGCCCTTAGCCCAGGCTGTGTCCTCAGAGATTTTCTGAGGATGCAGCTCAGGCAAACCACTCACCTGCCCAGGGCAGTTCTAGGCTAACATCTGGTAGAACCAAAACAGATGTGCTGGTGACTCCTGGGCCACAGTGGGCCAAAGCAGGCCACCATCATACCTGGTTTTACCCTTTGTCTTCCTCACTACTCTTGACTCAACTCTTCTCTTGTGGTATCTGAGTCTGGCTCCAACTTCCTAGCTTATATCTTGACTCTGATGAAGGGGGNGGCCCAGGTAAGGCAAGGAGCTCAACAAACATGTGGGCAGATCCCAGTGTCCGCCTCCTTGCCATGAAGGACAGCCATGGCAGCCAATGATGGACAGCCATGGCATCTGGTCACTGTGACCCCCAACGTGTGGCAGGTATGGTGGGGCAGAACAGATGTGCTGGCAGGCTGTGGCCTGTGTTGGCCCTTAGCCCAGGCTGTGTCCTCAGAGATTTTCTGAGGATGCAGCTCAGGCAAACCACTAACCTGCCCAGGGCAGTTCTAGGCTAACATCTGGTAGAACCAAAACAGATGTGCTGGTGACTCCTGGGCCACAGTGGGCCAAAGTAGGCTGCCTCAGGGCAGTGTGCGTGTGAAGAATGCATCCGGAACTTACTTGTGGACTTGTAAACCCAGAAGATTGAAAGACTGGCACTTTAAGAAGTGTGTAAAAATGCCCATTGACTCTCTGGGGAGATGACCATGCAGTGGCCATCATGGATCAGATCACTGGTTAGGGGTGTCGTACGAAGGAGCTGGATTGCGGGCTAGTGCACTTATAGACCATGGTGTGGCTCCTCCTAGGGTGCAGCCCAATGTGGCCATACTGGTCACAGTACCTGGGAGTGTAGTAGATAAGGTGCTGGACTTGGACCTGAGAGACCAGGGTTCAAATCGTACCCTAGCCAATGAACTCACTGAGTGGCCTTGGGCAAGTCACAAGCTCTCAATCTCAGTTCCCCATCTGTAAAATGGGAATATGTGTGTGTCTGTCTTTCATTGTGTGTTCCCCTAATCCTTCTCCATCTTAGATTGTAAACCCTACAGAAACCTGTCTCAAAAACCTGTAATTGTCAAGTGCTGTGTATGCCTAGTAGTGCTATAGAAATGATGATGTAGTAGTAGTAGTAGTAGTAGTAGCAGCACTATGAAGCATGCACAGAAAAAAAAATCATTCCCCTAGATAAGAATCTGGTAAATGAATAATATGTTCATATTAGTCACACTGGTTCATATTTACCCATTAAGCTGCTGTTCAGGTTTCTGCCTCAGTTACAACCTCTATACTCCACTGCCCAAGGAATCATCAACCTGTAGAGTTAGGACATAATTCTCCAAGCTCCAACATTAGCACAGGCACAAGTTCCGTTACAGCAAATAGAATTTGCATCCATA
Source organism: Sphenodon punctatus (assembly GCA_003113815.1). Taxonomy (NCBI): domain Eukaryota; kingdom Metazoa; phylum Chordata; class Lepidosauria; order Sphenodontia; family Sphenodontidae; genus Sphenodon; species Sphenodon punctatus. The sequence goes on from QEPC01013865.1 coordinate 18,543,303, forward strand.
CTAAGACTACTATCTGCTCTGAGGATAACACTATCTGCCTCTAGTCCCTTATTCCAGAGTCCGTTCTCACAAGCCATGTGGCCAACTAGGCTGGTGTGGTTAAGACCCACTAGTTTCTGTGACCTATGGTGAAAAGGAAGTAATGTGACCAGCACCATGCCCAACCACTTTTGACTTTTCTAGTCCAATTTATAAGGTCTCCATTTTGGACTGTAGGTGATCATCAGAGTTCCTAGTTTTCTACGACAAAAAATTGGAAATTCTCTGATAAAAACACAATACATTCTCTGATTAAAAAAAAGGAAAACCTCTGTTTTTCTGTGATTAAATGTAAATGCTAGTTGACTTTCCCTTACCACAATATATATAGGTATGAGTCAGAAAACCACATTTGGGGGTAATATTTTCATTTTTATGTAATTTTGCAACTACCTGTCCCACCGAGAGTAAAAAAAAATAAAATAAAAATTGTGGTCTGTGGCCCTGCTATGAATGCAGGGCCCCTCCCCCTCGTATGCCTTTAGGTTGCTTCCCCTCCGCTGCCCCGTGCTCGCTGCCTTTTCCTCCCAGCCTGGTCCCAGACCGCTCTGCCAACCAGAAAGGGGAACCATATAGATGCTGGCACTTGGGGAAGTTGCTATAAGACCCACCTCCTGTTCCCTCTTCCCAAGGTCCAGAAGACTTGACCGCCCCAATTCGTAATGCCCCTGCCACCCCCCGGAACCCACAAGAGGTCTGTGGCACCCCTCCAAATGCAGAACCCCTGCCTCTTCANCCCACAGGAGGTCTGTGACACCCCTCCAAATGCAGAGCCCCCGCCCCTCCATAGCACATGCCTTCAGGCTGCTTCCCCTCAGTTCCACTCTGCATCCTCACTGCCCCACACTCATTGTGTCCTCCTCCCAAACCTGTACATTTTTGCCATTTTCTGTGAAATTTTCTGAAAAAAGGCAAACTCTCTGCTTTTCACTTGTTTTCCATCGCAAAGAGAAAACGAGGAACCCTGGTGATCATCCATCGTAAGACTAAGCAGAACTTGAACCAATGGGATGTTTTTAAACGAGCAAGGTGAGGTGGTGGGGGTGGTCTGTGGCCACTCAGTGGTCAGAGCAGCCACTCAAGTGGAGCGTGTGGGGAGGGATTCTAACGGGTGGCTTCTAGTGTGGCTACCGCGGCAGCCGCCTCGTGCTCCCACGGACCCTGGGGGCGGGGGAAGTGCGCCTGACTGGCCTTTGAAATTGACATGTCCCGACCGTGAGTGCTTGGGAACCGGGCTCCCCAACACTTGCGACCAGCTCCTGTGACTTGCAAAGGCCCATAATGCTTCTGTGCGGAGAACATGTCTGCTGGTGTGGGTGACCAGCTCAGTTCATATGGCCAGGGGATGTGTGGGCACCTGTTGCCAAGCACTTTTTTTTGGCTTGCCCGGCATGGGGCACTCTGGATTTTTTGGCAGTGCCCCATGAGTGGCCATGGGTAGGTGCTGAGTGACTCACAGGAGTGTGTATCCCCCAGGCTCCACCTTCAGACAGGCAGTCGGATGAGTGGTTACTGGGTGGTCATGTGTAGTAGCATCTCGTTTTAAAACACCCACAATCAGTCTTCTGAGATGTCCGTACTCAGTCTTCAGGGATGTAGTCAAGTGTCTTAACCACTCCGCCACCACACCTTCCCAATTCTCTGAGGCTCTATAAACAGACACATTTGTCTACTGCAGGCCTAGCCTACCTCCCCAGCCTTGTCTGATCTGGGAGAGCACTTGTGGCCCCCCTCCCCCCCCACAAGAATTTCCTTGGGTGCAATCTTCACCAAATGAACTCAATGGAAATTTTGTTATTGACTTCAGTGGGTTCAAGATCACATGCTTTATGTCCAAAATCTCAGCTCCCTTCTTGTAGAGCCTGGCTGTTTTGATGGGCCAAAGAGTGGCTCACCAACCCCCTGTAGGCATTTCTGTATCGCCAACCTTCCTCACCTGACCAAGGATTAACCTCTCTGATTCTGGTGACCACCTCACCTGGCCACAACCAAATGCCAAGATAAATTATTATTGGTCCGATGCTTTGAAGAGATCAAGTGCTGTGAGCATGCTGCTGAGTACTGCAAGTGTTATTTACTACATCAGGCTCCTGAGCTATCCGTTTGGCAGTGTCAAATAACTGATGTTATAAAAGAGACCAAATTTATGGGGAGCGTGATCCTCTAAGGGGATAACACAGGGGTGAGCCCCATTCGCTGTAACAGAATTGGTGCTTGTGCTGTTGCTCATGGGTTCGCACCTATTTTGCACAGCAGTTTGTAGAGGGAATAATTCCTTCTTCATCTCTGGGGTAATTGTCTCCCGTGAAACAGGTTTGATTGCCTCTCTCCTAGCTCCAAGCAATAGAAGCTGTTCCTGGGAGTGCTGTCTTGCCACCAAACAAATGCTCCAGCTCCAGCTCCAGTTTAAGTTCTGCAGTTTCTGGAGGCCGCTCACTCCATGCTAATTAATAACTGTAAGGAAAATGATCTTGTTTTCATGGTTTCTCAGACAATTACAGGCTAGAAACACACTTACTTTGGAGAGCACAAGCCATGAGTTGACAACATAAGATTTATTGTTGTTATTACACTGATCTTTGGAAGTTTCTTTGAGATCCCGAGGTGAAAGGCACCATGTAAGTGCAAAGCACTGTTGTTATTATTTATTGCAGCCGATAATAAACAAAGATGGATTTCATTACCTCTAAACTGGGTGAAGGTGAAAGATAAATTTAGGACGACGGGTGTTATTGAGTCCCAGGGAGAGAGGGAGTATGTAAATTCTCCCATTGTTATTCCTGGGTTACTATTTTCAGCGAAGAGAACCTCCTTCACTGAAGGTTTTCAAACAGAGGCTGGATGGCCATCTGTCAGGGATACTGTAGTTGTGGATTTCCTGCAGTGAGCAGGGGGTTGGACTAGATGCCTCTGAGGACCCCAAGTTCCAAGCTCTGTGATTCCTGAGGTTGCGTCATACTTACTCTGGGAAGCAGCCCCATTGTAGTAGGTGTGCATAACCAAGCACTGTGTGTAACTGTAACATTTATCACCATCACTATTATTATTATTATTATTATTAATAAATAATTATTCATTGATTATTATTATTATCCTGCCCTATCCCCAAAGGCTCAAGGAGGCTCACGTATTTTAAAAATATCTAAGTAAGTCATGTATATAAAACATCATACTCCCTTTATCTTCTCTGTAATGTCAACTTCCCCTCAGCTTGGGTTTCCGCCTATGCGCATTTTTAAGGAACGCTTATGAAAAATACATGTTGTAGGCCCTGAAACATGAGGGCCTGCATTTTATCTTCACCCTGGGCTCCATAAATTCTAAGACCAGCACTGCCTTTCCCCCAGGACTCAAGCAAGTTCTACACGACCAACTCCAGATTAAGTACCGCTCCCAGTGAGGACATCTCACTTTAATTCAGATTTGCTCTCACTTTAATTCAGATTTGCAACTCTCAAACCCACCTCAGTTGCCTCATACCTTATTATGCCCCACAGTCCCGCCCTATCCCCTCCCTTCAATTGCAAGTGGCCAATGACTCTGCAGTTTAAAAAAATTCAAGAGGGTAGAGGAAGCCTTTGCAAATTTGAATAAAATGAGATGTCCTCACTGGGAGAGGTACGTACTCCGGAGTTGGTCTTGTGGCTCTGTGGCGTACCAGCTTGGCTGCCACAATGTGGGACTGGCATGGGGAACTGGGCAGACAGTTTTGTGGGGAAGCCGGGTGGGTCTGCTGCCATCGGAGCTGCCGTCACGGCCCGAGCGAGTTGGGGCAGCAGCCACGGGAGCGGGTGTCAGGCCCTGCCTCACCTCCCTCCCTCAGCTTGATGTAAATCCCTCCCCTGTGCTATGGGCTACAGTGCCCACCACTCAAAGCCATGCCATGGAGCACGCCTCGCAGTGGGGCAGAAGGGGCCCGGGCACACAGGCAGCCACATCTTGGGCAGCCTTACTCCAGCTGCGGTAATGCTGCTCCACAACGCAGCCTTGGATTTTTTTCTGAGGACAGGTTGCATAGGAGCCAGCTGCTCGCCTCACCCCAAGGTGGGGGGAACATCTGGCAGCCGTGGGGCACACGAGCGATTACATCATGCGGTCTGGCTGCCGTGCCGTGGGTTATGGCTACCCAAGGCGTGGTAGCCTGCCCAGGGTATCTCGTGTCGCTGCATCCCCTGTGTTGTGGAGTTCAGGGGATGGGACCTGTCTTCCAGTGTGCATCATTTTGTTGCTTCTCTGAGGCTGGAGTGGAGGGGTGATTAATGGCTTTTGGCAGGGAGTCAGAACAGTGGCCCAGATTCTTAGCCCTGCTCTGCTCTTAGAAATTGCTCTCAGTTTCCCAGCTTGGGGGGGAGGGGTGGGATGGGGGGTGGGGTGGGGGGGGCATATCCTGGTGTGTGGAGAAGTCCCTCATGGTACTGTAGCCTGCAGCCCAGACCTAGCCTGAGGGAGGTGTGTGCAGGGGGTTTGGCTGGACTATATTACATCCTGGCTACTCTCTCAGCTGGCAGATGGTCCCTTGGGAATTACTGCCTGTTGTTCTAAGTTAGAGCAGCCCTGAGGCTGTTGCTTTTGACTTGGGATCAGGGGTAAGTGAGGAGCCAAAGAGCAAACAGTAAGACATGCCAGGCCTTGTCCTTCTCCACCCGCAGGCAGTGAGTTCAGCTGGAATGAAATGGAGAAGAGACTGGCCCAGAGTTTTAATTTGAACACAGGACTGGATTAATTAATACAGGTTATTTATTTAACAAGTCTGTAAACAGCCACACACACCAGGAGTCTCCTGCCTTGTGCTGCAGGCAGCATCCAATCCCATAATAGCAAGCAGGTCAAAAGAGCCATGGCTACAACTGTATCATTGTTGCAAGTTCAAGGTTGAAGTCATTTCAAAGCCCCTGAGCGAAACACAATAGGAGCAGGAGGTGGAGGACGTGATTTCCTAAATCTGTTTTTCTTTCCATCTCTGTTTTCTGTGAGCGATTGAATTCCAGCTCCTAACAGCAGCCAATGCTCCATGCTCTGGCTCTCTCCTGACCTGCTTGCTGGAACACAGAGTCTTTCTCATGCCCTTGGGTGATTTTTTTTAAAAATTTTTTTCCCCCATGCGTGGCTTGAAGCTCTCGTAAATGTTGCACACACTCCATGCTAATCTGCATCCCAGCCCAGCAGTGGCTCGTTCAAGTCTTTTGTTTCACGCACACAGCATGCACCCAGACTGGCTCATAAAATATCCATGGCAAAATCATGCGATGCCTGTCCCACTTATGCATTTTGTAAGAGCTGTGTCCTAAATCCATTAAGAGATTGTAAGGCCTGAATAGAGAGGCATAATCCCTCCTCACCCAGCGATGTGTAACAAAGAAATTGGGATCAAGTGACAGCCTACCTGAAATGCGCTAGAGTGAATTCAGCTATTCTTCGGAAGGCTGTGTTGGAAGTCCAATACCTCTCCCAGGAACGGGCCTTCACCTTGATTACCCACCATATAATGCATATGCTCAGGTAGAACCATTTTATGAAAAGCAGTGATCAAAAACCAGGAAAATAAAATGAACAGGTTCGAAATCGGTGATGATGGCATTTACTCAGCGTAGAAGTTAGTTACGTTCTCATTCCTAGGGCAACTCACTGGAGCAGAACGTTCACAGTGAAAAGAGCAAACCCTTTGGAGTCTCTACACAAAAGCCCAGTCTACTGATGTAAATGCAGCCTCTCCATGCTGGGGGTCTTTGGCCTGCCTTCAGCTGGGTTGCAGTTTCAGCTTATGTTGTTGAGTTCAGTGGATTTACTCCTAGTTTACCCCAATGTCACTAAGGACCCATTGACATGTTACATTTTTCAGGAAGATTCCAGCCCAAACCTGCTGATTTCTGTCTTAAAACCTCTATGATAAATTTATTTTGACATCCCCGTCCTTCTCTGAAGGCTCAGGTCAGTTTACAGCATAAAAACGAAAACAATATATAAAAATTAAAATATCAAACTGTATAAAATCTCTGGTTAAATCACTCCAAGTTCACCCTCCCGGAATCCTATTTATATATAGCAAGGGTGGGCAAAGTTTCCTAATCCCGAGAGCCACATCCATGTATCACAATGGGGCCCAAGAGCCGCATGTGGCTCTAGAGTCAGTTTGCCCACTTCCGATATATAGGCAAGCACTAAACTCAAGTTTATGAACCCTGGTTAAAACTAGGGTTGTGTGACTCACGAATTGTAGCCAAGATGATGTGTAAATGTAGATAGTTGCCTGTGCCAAACTTCTGGTCCTCCAATGACCATTGAGATATGGTATAAACATTGAAGGGAAGGGCATCTACATGGGATAGTCTACACCAGGCATGGAGTACCTTTTCCCTCCTGTGGGCCACTTTGAAAATTAGTATGAGCTCCAGGGACTGGCTAGGAGTTGAGGAAGGGAGCTGCCTGAGGAGTGTGTTCAGGATGGGGGAGGAGAGAGGAGGTTCTAGAGAATTGATCCATCTGTGCCCTTGAGTGCATGCCTTCATCTCTGTTCCCTTTCTCTGAGCTCATTCTGTCAGTGCTTGAGAGCAGGACTGGATCTATGGGCCAGATCCAGAATATGGAAAGCGACCAAATACTTGGGGGGTGGAGGTGGGTCTTTCAGATACAAATTTGTTTAGGTTTTATTTTCATTTCCCTAATTTTCCAGATTCTATTACGGATTTGTATTACGGATCCGTATTTAAATAAATTAAGGCTGTTTTTAAATGGGTGGGGGAATGGATGTGGAGGTGGGGGATGAGTGTGTGGCCGTGGTGAGTGGAGGTGGGGGTGCGGCCATTCCGACAGGCGCGTACACACACCTTCACCCATGGAGCATTGGCCATTGGAGCCCATTGCTCCGTGCGTGGGTAGCCTGGGTGGAGGTGGGTGTAGCGCGGGAGCATGCACGCACCTCCACCTATCCCCAGCGGCATTTATTTATTGATTGATTCCGCTTTTATGCCGCCCCCTCCTGCCATAAGCAGCTCGGGGTGGCGTACAACAATAAAACACATGAAACATCTAAAAACAATTTAAAACAATAATACATGAAAACAGCAATAATATCCCATCTAACAACCCACCTCCACCCTCCCCTTCCTTCTCCCCAAAGGCCAGGTCTTACATTGTCTACAAAAAGAGGGAAGGTTTGCAGACAGACAGACCTCTGATGGGAGGGCATTCCACAGCCGTGGTGCGGACACCGAGAACGCCCTCTGCATGGTTGACACCCAAGACACTCAGGGGACCCGCAGGAGGGCACTCCCCGATGACCGCAGGGACCAATCCAGAACCTGGGGGCTGAGGCGGTCTCTGAGGTATGTCGGACCAAGGCCGTTTAGGGCTTTAAAGGTAAGCAACAACACCTTGAATTGGGCCCGGTACATCACTGGCAGCCAGTGCAGAGAACGGAGCACAGGTGTTATGTGTTCACACCGTCCCGTCCCAGTCAGGAGACGGGCCGCCACATTCTGCACTAGCTGCAACCTCCGGGCTGTCACCAAGGGTTCACTCGGGTGCCTCCATCCATCTCCACACAGCAAAACGGCATGGAGATGGGTGTGGGCGTCTCGCGTGAAAAGGGCCTAAGAAATAAAAAATAACAAAAATATATTTTTTTAAAATTATGGTGCATGCGCAAAATGGCTGCCAGACTGTTCTGTGCATGTGTGCCCTTTTCCAAAATGGCGGCAGTGGCAGCGTCGCTACCATTTTGAAAAAGGGCAGCTGGTCTGCGCATGCACAAATGGCCACATGCATGTTTAGAACAGCTGCCCTTTTCCAAAATGGTGGTGACTGCTGCCATCTTATTGGAAAAGGGTGTGAATGTGCAGAACGGTGAAGCGGCTTTTGCACATGCACAGTCCTTTTTGGGTTTTTTGTTTTTTGTTTTTTTTAAGAACCGAACCAACCAGATTTGGTTTGGTTCAGTACGGATTAATCTGTAATGGCCCATTCCGTGCAGTTATGGATTTAATCCAAATCCGAACTCTCACCCATACCAAATATAAAACAGCCATGGTACAGATCTGGCCCAGAGACAGGAGGTTCCCCATCTCAATTATACACTGAATTCCTTTTGGAAATAATGCACCTTGGGATATCATTCTTGGATGCATGTGTGAACGTAGCTCCAGAAGTAGATGCTCACCACCCATTTGCCATGGTGTCTGTGTGTGTTTAGTATGCACCTGTGAAGCCCCTGACTCTTGATTGTTTGTTCAGATAACACTATTTTAGAGGGGGCAGTGGCACAAACTCACATTATGGGTGTAGTCTGAAATCCTTGCCCCTGACTGTACTTCATTCTCTGCCACTTGGTGCAAAGGGTGGTCCATTGAAATGCAGGGAAACCAGCGGCTGTGTTAATGCATTGCTACAGGGGAATGCAAATGCAGATTAAGGATAAGAACATAAGAACATAATTAGTGCCATACTGAGTCAGACCAATGGTCCATCAAGCTCAGCATCCTGTCCTCCGACCAGCCAATCTCGATCGCATGGAAGAAGAACCAACAGTCACAATGGACAATCCATTCCCCGTTGTTCACTCCCAGCTCCCAACAGTAAGAGGTTCATCCCGTAAGCTACTTGGTTAATAGTCATTAATGGACCTACTCTCTAAGAACGTATCCAGTCCTTTTTTAAACCCAGCTATACTACTGGCCCGGACAACGTCCTCTGGCAACAAATTCCATATGTTAATTATGCGTTGAGTGAAAAAGTACTTCCTTTTATTTGTTTTAAATCTGCCAGCAGCTAGTTTCATGGAGTGTCCCCTAGTTCTAGTACTATTTGAGAGGGTAAATAACTGTTACCTATGTACTCGTTCCACACCACTCAAGATTTTGAGACCCAGCTTGTCAAGCCTCTCTTTGTATGGAAGCCGTTCCATAACCTTTATCATTCTTGTTGCCCTTCTCTGTACCTTGTCTAGTTCAGCTATGACTTTTTTGAGATGGGGTGACCAGAACTGCACACAATATTGCAGGTGCTGTTGCACCATTGATTTGTATAGAGGCATTATGACATCCTCAGTTTTATTCTCTACCCCTTTGTGAATAACTCCTAACATTCTGTTTATTTTTTGACTGCTGCTGCACATTGAGCTGAGGATTTCAGTGTATTGTCCACAATCACTCCCAGATCCTTTTCCTGAGTGGTAACTTCTAGCTTAGTACCCAGCATTGTGTACGCATAGGGTAATTTCAGACTTTACAAAATCGTTGCTCACCACAGTGAATCCCCAGTGGATTCCCTGTGGTGGCAGCGATTGTGGTAATGTCTGTTTGATCCCCACCAGATATTCACCATGGTGAATTTCTGGCTGGGATCAAAGCTAACCACAGTTCTGGACCTCCAGCCGGCCCGAGGTCCAGAACCGTGGTTAGATTGGCCATGATCCGGGATGGGCCAAAAGTAACGTCTGTTACCTTGGCCCATGACGGATCGTGGCCCATGACGGATCGTGGCCCTGACTGCATTGGCCACTGCGCCTGCCCATCTCTCCGAGGGCGGCCGGCCGAGGAAGCGCGGGGGGAGGGGGGAGCCTGCAGCCGCACGTCACACAGCACAGCCCCACCCCGCCCCCTCCCCGATCCCCGTTAGTGAACAGGCCGGCACATCTAAAGGACGGACGGACTGATCACAGACCGGGATCCGAGATGGATCCCGGTCCAGGGTTCAGCGTGTCGGGCCTCTGGGCCTGTCACGTCTGAAATTACCCATAGTTTGGGTTATTTCTCCCTATGTGCATCACTTTGCACTTGTCCACGTTAAATCTCATCTGCCATTTAGATGCCCAGGCACTCAGTCTCATAAGATCCTGTTGCAGTTCTTCACAGTCTGCTTCAAGAGGGGGAAGAGGGCTCTGTTAATGAATGAACCCTAGATGTGTTGCTGTTTGCTGCATTGCTACTTGTATCATGTTTTGTCGAATGACACCCTGTTTGTTTAAAAGCAAATTTACTGTAAGCATTAAGATTGAGGGGGTGGGGGTGGATTGTGTGACACCCCTCAGCCCTTTTACAGGAGCTGGTTATTGACATTTCTTTTTTGGGCTGTGGCTCTCTCCCCTAGTTTCAGTTTCTCTTCTGTGCTTGAGTGGCTGTAAAGGTCTGGAATTTCTTTTTGAAGAAGCACCCACAGTGTTTACCATAAAACACACCAGACTTTTTTTTAAAAAACCTAACTGAAACCAAATGTTTCTTTCCATGTATTTGGGTTACTACCGTTCAGACACGTTTAACAGATACAGTAGATTTGCTTCACAAAGATAATCTGGCTTGGCACCGTGGTCTGGGGAGATGCCAAATTGTATCTTAGCATGTTTGGGTTTATTGTATACATAAACCAATCTGTAGTGTTACTGCTGGCACATTTCTAACTGACGGGGGCATTCTCTACTTCTTCAATGTATCCTTGTTCCTCCTTAGGTTCCTCTCCCCCTTGTCTCTCCTCTTTTGTTCACTCCCTGCGGGGCAGAGACCTATCACAATAGTTCAGTGCCAAGCACATTTCTGGTACTATATAAAAAATGATTGTAGATCAACTCAGATGTGGGAATAGTTAGCCATGGAGGCAGGTGATGAAGTCCACATCATTGCATAGTTGGGTGAGGAGAGGGGGAGGGTCAGTCAGTGCAATCCTAAACCCCCATGTGTGCGGCTTGGATATGCACGCATGAGGTCTGCATGGTTTCTGTGTGTTTTGTTCACGCACCACAGCCCCATAACAGGCTTGTGCGTGGGTTGCGCCTTCATGTACACCCGCATTGTGTGTGCACCGTGTGGATCGGCCCCCAGTGTTTGTTGTGAAAAATATAAGGCCCTGATCTGGCAATGGGATCCTGCTGATGTCATCAGACTCATCATCGTCTGGGGAAATGTTTTCTGAGCGGTGGGTCATGATCCTAGTGGGGTTACTCCATTCAGAGAAATGAGTCTGTGATTCTGGTTGATCTACGGCTGTCTGGGCTCATGGGATTACATTTAAGAACATAATAACATTAGTGCCATATACTGAGTCAGACTAATGGTTTATCAAGCCCAGCATCCTGTCCTCCGACAGTGGCCAATCTCGATCGCATGGGAGAAGAACCAACAGTCACAATGGGCAATCCATTCCCCGTTGTTCACTCCCAGTTCCCGACAGTAAGAAGTTCATCCTGTAAACTACTTGGTTAATAGCCATTAATAGACCTACTATCTAAGAATTTATCCAGTCCTTTTTAAACCCAGCTATACTACTGGCTCGGACAATGTCCTCTGGCAACAAATTCCATAGGCTAATTATGCGTTGAGTGAAAAAGTACTTCCTTTTATTTGTTTTAAATCTGCCGACTGCTAGTTTCATGGAGTGTCCTCTAGTTCTAGTACTTTTTGAGAGGATAAATAATCATTCCCTATCTACTCGTTCCATACCCTTTATCATTTTTGTTGCCCTTCTCTGTACCTTGTCTAGTTCAGCTATGTCTTTTTTGAGATGGGGTGACCAGAACTGCATGCAATATTCCAGGTGCGGTCGCACCATTGATTTGTATAGAGGCATTATGACATCCTCAGTTTTATTCTCTATTCCTTTGCAAATAACTCCTAACATTCTGTTTGCTTTTTTGACTGCTGCTGCACATTGGGCTGAGGATTTCAGTGTATTGTCCACAATCACTCTCAGATCCTTTTCCTGAGTGGTAACTCCTAGCTTAGTACCCAGCATTGTGTACACATAGTTTGGGTTATTTTCCCCTACGTGCATCACTTTGCACTTGTCCACGTTAAATCTCATCTGCCATTTAGATGCCTAGGCACACAGTCTGATAAGATCCTGATAAGTTCTTCACAGTCTGCTCATGTTTTAATTGCCTTGAATAACTTGGTGTTATCTGCAAATTTGATCACCTCACTCTTAATGCCCTTTACCAGATCATTAATGAATACATTAAACAGCACCGGTCCCAATACAGATCTTTGGGGCACACCACTTTTTACATCTCTCCATTGTGAAAATTGACCATTAAGTCCTACTCTTTGCTGCCTATCCTTTAACCAGTTACCAATCCATAGTAAGACACTACCTCCTATCCAATGACTTTTATGTGGGACCTTATCAAATGCTTTCTGGAAATACAAGTACACTGTATCTACTGGGTCTCCCTTGTCCATATGCTTATTTACACCCTCAAAGAATTCCAACAGATTAAGTCTTGGAATAAGGTCATGTGGGTAAAACATTTGGGAACCACTGAGTCTAAGGTTCTGAATGGAAGGTTGGCTTCCCTCACTGTCACTGCCCACCCATCATACATGCATTGGCACCCTATGCAGCCCTGCAACATGCATGTTGGGTGGGTAATGGGTGGGGAGGCACTTGTCTAAAAACACCTTTGGAATGCAGTGTTGTTGCCAGCCCTGCTGCCTGCCCCTCAATCACAAGATTAGATTTTCAAACAGTCATGAGATTTATTTGTGGTTCTTTTAATTTGCCTTTTGGTTTTTGCATCTTTAGATCATGTCACAGTCTGGAGATTTATTTACTTACTGAAATTGATAACTTGCCCTAGCCTGCTTATAAAAACAACATATAAGAATAGGTAGAGCTGGTGTAAGTTAGCAGATAAGTTCCTGGACTTGGATCTGGGAAGCAAAGGTTAACATCCTTAGCCATGAACTCACTGGGTTGTCTTGGGTAAGTAAGTTACAGGATGCTACACTCAGGAGCCACACGTCCAACCTCGTCTGAAGGTAGGGTGGCCAGATGTGCGCTCCCATGAGCCACAGAGCACCCACTCATGGCCACTTGCGAGCACTGCCGAGAAATCCAGAATGTTCCATGCAGGGCAAGCCAAAAAGGGTGTGTGGCAATGGGTGGCTATGGAGCCCCTACCCATATGAACTGGGGTGGCCAACCATGCCAGCAGACTGGTCTGCTGCTCATAGACACCGTGGGCTGGGGGACAAGGCCCTTGCAAGTCGCAAGAACTGGCCATGAAGCGCTGGGGAGTCCAGATTCCCCAGTGCTCATGCTGGGGACATGCCAATTGCAAAGGCCAGCCCGGTGTGCTTCCCCCTCCCCCGTGGTCCATGGCAGAGGGAGTACATTGCGGCTGCCTCTGTGGCCAGGGTAGCCCCACTGGGAGCCACCTGTCTGAATCCCTTCCCACGCACTTCACCTGAGGGTATTTTCAGACGTTACGGGCGGCCGGTTCACCACAGCGAACCACCAGGGGGGGTGAACAGCGCAACCATGCCCGGGGGTGGGAATACGACCCAAACAGACGTGCCGGGAACGGGACCACGTGCCAGAACGGGGCCGCACCATCGCGGGCCGCGGCAGCACAACAGACGTGCAGCCGAACCCCCGGCGGGCGCTAAACCCCCACAAGGCACCGGGCAGGGGCGGGACACAGACATGGCCGACTGAGGGCAAACGAAGCCACAAGGCACACAAGGGAACGCCCACACAAGGGAAACGGGAAGGGAGGGGGGAAGAGCGAGAACAGGCTGACAGCCGGCTCACACAGCGGTCCCGCAGCGGGGCACAATGCACGGCCACACGCCCGGGCACACACACACACACACACACACACACACACACACCAGGGAAAGGCCGGGAAGGGGGGAAGGGGCGCCCGGAACACCCCACCCGGAACACCGGCAGGGAGGGGGGGGCACCACCACGGGGCAAGGCACAGACAGCAGCAACCCCCACCCCCACACCACCCCAGTCCAGTCCAGTCCAAGGAGGTGCCCCCACAGGAACAGAGGCAGTCTCGGGGGGGGGGGGCGGACCCCCGGAGCAAGGCACGTTGGGGGCCCCCAAAGCACAGCGAGGCCGGCGGAGGGGCGCCAGGAGGAGGAGGAAGGGGGCCCCACAGTCAAAGGCTGGCACAGGCAGGGCAGCCGGGTCCAGCGGTGCTCCTCCGCAGCACCAGCGACGCTCAGGCAGCACCCACGGAGTCACGGGGATGGAGGGGGCCCAGGACCACGGCCAGGGGCAGCAGCAAGCAGCGAGGCGGGCGGGAGCTCACCGAGGTGGGGTCCGCAGGTCGGGAGCGGCCAGCGGGGACCAGGGCCCCCCCCCGGGCCGGGGCGGGAGCCCACACGGGGGCACCACGCCGGGGGGGGCAGGCCAGCGACGCGGGGCTCACGGGCCGCTGCCGGGGGCCCCGCTGGCCCCAGGGCCCGGGTGGCCCGCCCGGTGGACCAGGTGGGGCCAGTGCAGCATGCCCCGGCGGTACCCCTGCAAGGACATGTAGTGGGCGATCAGGTAGTAGGCCTCGAAGGGATCGGGCATGGTGAGGGCCAGCTGCACATCCACACGCGCCCACACCGCCAACAGGGATGACATCTCCACCGCGGAGGGCTCCGGCACACAGCAGGCAGCAGAAGGGGGCCACGGAAGATGCCCCAGCTCCAGAAGCCGCTGGAACGCCGCCCCACGGGTGCGCTGGTACCCACGGGCCCCGTGAACACAGGAGAAGTAGCTCACGGCCAAGGCAGGGCCACCCTCGGCCAGGCACTCCGAGTAGGCGCCCAGACCACACACCACCAGCGCTGACACGGTCTCCGAGGCGCTCCAGGGCACATGGGCGCACAGCACCTCCGGGATGCGCCCCTCGGGGAAACGAGCCAGCCCCAGGGCCTCCGCATGCAGCCGGCAATCACGGGCGCTCACCACATGGCCAAAGTAACGGAGCCCGGAGCTCAGGCTCTCGTAGGCACCTGCACGGCTCCCCGGCCCGGCCAGGAGCAGCTGCACGGCAGGGGTGTGCCACAGGTCGCACAGAGACATGGTCTCGCGGAAGGCCCAGATATGGGGGGCCCCTTGGGGGCCGGACAGCGGGAGCCCCATGGATGGGCAGCCAGCCATGGTCCAGCACAACAGGGAATGGGACACGGAGCCCGGAGGGCACACAGACTGCCCAGGGCCGGGAGAGGCTCGGCCCGGCCCCCGGGACAGGGAACACGGGCCCGCACCGCAACATTGTAGCACAACAGAGCGAGGCGTGGGGTGCGGGCCCGGCACAGCTGCAGAGAACAACAGCGAGCTCTCTGTCTGCCTAATCGCACCTTCAAGGCCATCCCGCTACAAACAGCGAGGGGAGGGGGCCCGGGGTGCTGGGGGCGGGAGCAGCCGGAACGCACCGGCACAGGGCGCGCGCAGGCCCGCGAGGCCGACCCCCGGGCGGAGCCACCAGCACCGGGCCGCCATAAGCGCTCCCAGCCCCCACCGGGGCCCCAGCACCATGGAGCGCGATAGGGCAGGTGGGAACTGGATGTTCCTCGCGCTCGCGGCTGAGTGGCACCGTGACCACACTGAGCAGCTGTGCCTCCTGACCGAGAGGGTGCACCTGGCCGTCCGCCTGCGCTATGTCCTGGCCCTGCGGGCTGGCGTGCGCCTCCGGGGCCAGCAGGCCCGCAGGAGAGTCCGTGCCCGGCTCAGGGCTCGGCGCCGGGCCTGGGGGGCGTGGCTGGCCGCCTGCCGGAGCCTCACCCGGCCCGCTGCGCTCCGAGGGGCCGCGAGGCGGTTCCGCTGGGCAACGCAGACCCTCCGCCGGGCAGCGCTGCTGGCTATGCCCATAGCGCGGAGCCTATGGGTCACGGAGCGGCCCCAGGCCTGGTGGGAGCGGGCCCAGGCCCACTGGGGGGAGGCCGAGTGGGGGTCCCACTTCCGGATGGGCAAGGCCACCCTGCTGCGCCTAGCGGAGCTCCTCACGCCCTGGCTGGAGCGGCAGCACACCTCCATGCGGGAGCCCATCCCCATGGTCCAGCGGGTGGCCATAGGGGTCTGGGCCCTCGCAACGCCCGACTCCTGCCGCTCCGTGTCCCAGCACTTCGGGGTGGGGCTCAGCACGGTCGCCTGCATCGTGCGGGATGTGTGCGAGGCTGTGGAGGGCGTGCTCCTCGACAGGACCATCCAGCTCCTGGACCAGGGCGCTGTGATGGCTGGCTTCGCGGCCGGGGGCTTCCCGAACTGCATCGGAGCCGTGGACGGCACACACATCGAGATCCTGCGCCCGGCCGCGGGGGAGGCCCTGGAGTATGTGAACCGGCACGGATACTACTCCCTGCACCTGCAGGGGGTGGTGGACCACCGGGCCCGCTTCATAGACATCTACACGGGCAACTCCGGCCGGAGTCACGACGCCAGGATCATGACCATCTCCCCCTTCTATGCCCGCATGTACCGGGGGGACTTCGCGGACATGGGCATGAGGTGGATCGAGGGGGTTCCCATGCCCCCCTGCATCCTGGGGGACCCCGCCTACCCCCTGACCCGCTGGCTGATGAAGGTCTACCCTGTCCCGAGCACCCCTGCGGAGCAGGTATACAATACCCGCCTGTGTGCCAGCCGGACCGTGGTGGAGCGTGCCTTCGGGGCCCTGAAGCAGCGCTGGAGGAGTATAGCTGGCCGCCTGGACTTCACCGTCCCCACCTCCGCCCTGGTGATCGGTGCCTGCTGCGTTCTGCACAATGTGTGCGAGACCGAGGGGGCGGCCCTGGAGTACCCCGAGCCCCACCGGCCCCCCGGTCCTGTTCCCCTGTACGTGAACGCAGGGAACCCCCGGGAGTACCGGTATGCCAAAAGGATCCGGAACGCCCTTGCAACCCACATCGCCCGGGGGGGCCCGCTGTGAGGGCCTTCCCGCCCCTGGGGGCCCCACCCCCCCTTCCGTGCCAATGCCCCTGTACACGCGGT
Source organism: Sphenodon punctatus (assembly GCA_003113815.1). NCBI lineage: Eukaryota > Metazoa > Chordata > Lepidosauria > Sphenodontia > Sphenodontidae > Sphenodon > Sphenodon punctatus. The sequence goes on from QEPC01013865.1 coordinate 18,560,043, forward strand.
CCCACAGCCCTGTCCCCCCCACAAACGGGCCGGGGACAACTGTCTATTTACACCACTTTATTTCCCACACAGTCCACACAATCACCCTGTGCCCCCTCCCCACCCCCGTGCCCGTGACCCCGTCCACCACCCGCCCTCATGTGGCCCTCCCCCTCCCCCCCCTTCCCACCATCCCCCCGCGTTTCCTGGGCCGACCCCTCGTGCGGCCGCTTGGGCCCACCGAGCTCTGGGAGCTCCCCTCCCCCCCACTGTCCGTGTCCCCTGCCGTGTCCTGGGCCGGTCCCGGCCCCGGCAGGGGGCCGGGCGGCGGATGGGCAGCTGTGCCCGGTGCCCCGGTCGCGCCCCGGGGGGGCTGGACCCTCCGGAGGCCCGGGGGCACTGGGAGGCGCATGCGAGGGCCCTGGGGCCGGGGGGGCGCCAGGGGCGGCAGGGCTGGGCCCGGGGGCGCCGAGGGGCCCGGCATGGGGACCTGGGCGGGCAGGGCGCCCGGAGGTGCGCCGGCCATCACGTAGGCACACATGGTGCCCGCATGCAGGAGCAGGGAGGTCCCAATGTCGTGGGACCTGTCCATCTTTGCACTGTGCTCCCGCACCATGCCCTGTATGTCCTGCCGGAGGCCCCTGAGCAGCCCCTGCTGCCGCTGGTGCTCCCGGCGCTCCCGCCTCCGCTCCAGGCGCACCTCCGCCTCCAGCCGGCGGTCTGTCTCCAGGGCCTTCTCCATGGACCGCTCTATGGCCGCCTCCATGCGGTCCACGGAGGCGATCATGCGCTCCCCCTGTTCCTCCGCCCTGCGGACGATGTCCTCCGCTTGCTCCTCCCTGCGCCTGCGGACCCGCGCCCGGTACTCCCGCATCCGCTGGGCTGGGGCCGCGGCCGGCGGAGGCGCCGCGCGCGGGGGCTGCCCTGTGGAAATGGGCGGGTGGGTCAGTGCAGGGCCCTGTCCCCTAGCGGGGTCGGGTCCCGGGGCCCCCTGCCCCCCCTCCCCCACTGAGGCCGGAGGCCCCCCTGGGCTGGCGCCCGGGGGGCCCTCCCGCCATCCCAGCCCTCCCGCCTTACCTGGGTCCGGCACCTGCTCTCCTGTGCCCTCCGCGGGGGCCTGCACCGTCTCGCTGGCCCGGTCCTGGGGCTCCCCATGTCCTGCGGGCGGGAGAGGGGGGAGCGGGTGAAGGGGGCTGGTTGTGGCCCCTGCAGCAGGGCCCCCACCCCCGCCCCTGCCACCGGCCCCCTGGTCGTGCCCCCCCCTGCCCTGGGGGCCCGCTTACCCTCTATGTCCGTCTCCGAGCCTTCGGAGCCCGGCGCCTCACCCTGGGAGTGCTCCCCCTGGGACCACTGGCTGAGGGTGGTGAAGGTGCCGACCTCCGACTCCGCCTGGCCGGCCCGGCGTTGGGATGTCTCCGGGCTGCTGCTGGGGGGGGGCCTTGGGGCTTCTGCGGGTCCCGGGTGGTCCTCCTGGGGGTGGGGGTCCCCTGAGCTCGTGTCTACCGGGCGGGCGGCGAGGGGAGGGGGTACCTCGGCCCGCTCCCTGCCCTGGACCACAGCGCTGCCCACGAGGCGTGGGGCAACAATGGAGCCCTTCATGTGAAGGATGCGGTCCAGGGCATCGTAGTAGGGGGCGGTGCGGGCCCCGTGCCCGGAGCGGCTGTTGTTGTCCTTGATGGCCTTGTACCCCCTCTTGAGTTCCTTGGCCTTGGAGCGACACTGGTTGACTGTGCGCTCGTGCCCCGCCGCCTCCATGTCGCGCACGATGTCCCGGTAGACGTGCTCGTTCCTCTGGTTGATTGCGAGCTCCAGCTGGTACTCGAGGGTCCCCCATATCCGGATGAAGTCCCGGGTCTCCTGTAGGCCCCACTGGCCCCCTCTGTGGTAGGCCTTCTTCCGGCTCGGCCCCTGCTGTTCCTCCTCCTGGTCCAGCTCCTGCTGCACCTGCACCTGCTCCTCCTCCACCTCCTCCTGGGGGTGCGCCTCCGGGCGCGCGGGGCCGGGCTCGTCCTGGGGCTCGTCCGCCCGGGCCGACTTTCGTGTCTGGGGGGGGAAAGGGGGTGAGTGGTTGCTGGGTGGGGGTGTGGCCCCTCTCGGGGGCCCCCTGCCCCCCTGCCTTCCGCCCGGGGTCCCCCCGGCCCCCCCATGGGGGGTTCACCCGTGCCCCCTGTTCCCCTCCCGTTGGGTGCCCTTACCCTTTTCCTGGGTGCCTCCTGTGGGCCCGTTCCGGCCGCTGTCCCCGGGGCGGCGCGACCCGGCTGCAGCTGTGGGTGTTGTTCCCGGGCCGCCTCCCTGGTCGGGTGCTCCCGTGTGCCCCCTTCCTGCGCCTGTGCCCCCTCCGCCTGCATCGCTGGGCCTGCCTGCACCTCCTCCGCCTCCTGTCCCGCCGCTGTCGCTGTCTCTGCCTCCGCTCTCTTCCGCTTCCCTCCTCGCTCCATCCCGCCACGCTTGCTTGCTGCTGCTCTCGCTTTAAATCTCCCTCCGGTGTTTGTGTTGATGCTGGTTGCCTGGCAGCGACGCTGCGTGCCTCGTCCCCGGCTGGGGCTCTTTTTGTTTGGTTCCGCTGGGGGATTGGCGTCCAGACGTTACTTTTCCTTGGTTCCCGGTGGGGGTTCGTTTGACCACGCTTCCCGGGACCTTCCCCCGGCTAGCCCGGGAAGCGTGGTTGAAACTGACCCCATGTGGGTATTGAGCGTGATGAACATCTGGCGCGCGCCGTTCAGATGTTCCGGGCCCTTTGGCCCCACGGGGGGGTTGAGCGTGGTTCAGTGTGGTTGAGCGTGATCTCGTAACGTCTGAAATCACCCTGAGTGGCTGGTCCGTGGAAGTGCCACTCAGCATCCAGTGATGGACCCTCCCATTGCCTTCTCGTTTAAAAGCACCCACTGTCTTTCAGCCTCAGTTCCCCAGTAGTAAATTGGTATTTTGAGATGCGGACCTGGTAAGACCCCAATCGCCGAGGTCTTAACAAGTTTGCATCTCAAACCACCTGCGAGTCGCCTGGTGCTGCTGTTTCTAATGGCACCTGGGCAACTTCCAGTTCACGGAAAAGCATCTACCCCCACCCCCCGTGGAGTTTCCCCCAAGCTGCAGTTTTAAAATACAGGGTAAAGCACTCCTGTTTAAAAACGCTCAATCATTTCAACACATGATTTTCCACACGTTTATTTTTTTGTCTGGTAACAATCCCTGTTGCTTTTTTTCCCTTTTTTTTCTTTTTTAAACTTTGTGGACCAAATTTCTCAAAAGTGCTCTTAAGATTAGGTGTCGAAACCTCAAATAGCAACCAACTCTGGAGCAAATGATTTCAGGATTGCAACCCTTGTGAGTCATCATGCCATAGCTCAACCTTTGTGATCTTGATATTTTTGGTTCTCCTTTTTACTTATTTATTTCATTTTTAAAAAATCATTTTTTGTGCAAGCTGCTGCCCATTTCATCTCCCATTCTCAAAGAAGACTTCCACTGAGATCAGGTTTGTCCGTAACAATCTTGAACTTGTTGACCTGCATGCCTATTAATAATGAATATAATGCTGCATTATTTAGGCTTGATTCAGCAGACAGGTACGTTATTATCAGACAGTCATTTGCCAGACAGGCTGACAGATAACATCCTAAAAATTCTCATGTTGCATTTGTCCAGGACAGTAACTCCATTACCCTCTTTTCCTAACTTGAATAATTATTGGCACAGTAGCTCCAAGCTTGAAATAAAAACCCAAGTACATGAATCTTTTGCTTTATTTATGAACTGAACTCAAGGGCTGTGGAATTGTGGTTCTTCTATAGATCAGAGCTTGAAGTTCCGCTAACCATGTTTCCATTTTAAAGAAACAAAATTCTTGTGTCCTCTTTTGGTGGCTTCCCAAGTCTTCCCACAGAATGGAGGAACTAATTTCTCATTAGCTACATTGTAAACAATGTACTTCAACACTTGAGAGGTACTGGTGTCTGAAATGCCTCTCCCATGAAAGCATACCTTTGACTGTACAAAGTCAGTACAGGCATTTTGTTTATCGCTCTGTAGCAAAGCAAAACTAAATATCACTGGAAATATATTGTCTGAGCGGTGGAATAAAGTAACAGTTGTTCCTACAAAGAGGGCCAGCTCTTCTCCCTGACCCCTCCCCCCCCCCAAACCCCAAAGGGTAGTGACTCTGTGTATGCCTTGTTTGGTAAGTTCTCATGAAGGAATCTTAAGACCAAGAGCTTGAGGGAGATGTTTGGCTTCTTTTAGAGGGTTTACACAGATTCTCTGTGTAGAGTTTGTCTCTCCTGGAGTGGAAATAAACAATTGGAAAAATGAGCAAATCTGTCAAATGTATCTTGCCCAAACTGAAGTGGTGAAACAACCACTATCCATTTCTATTTCAGTTATTTGGGGTTGGATTTTTTTTCCCCTTGTTTAGATTTTTTGGTTTACCTAGTTCACAACATTGGGTAAACTTCATGATATTTCTGATCACAAGAAACTAACGTCTGGGATCATGTCTGTGTGTGCATTATAAAACAAAGCGGAGAGAGGAAAAGTTATAAAATGACGCATAATGTGTCTGCACAAAAATACGAACTGACTAAAATATCCAGACATCTCAGTGTTTTAAAATGCTTTTTAGTGCCTGCGGATGAGAAGTCTTTAACTTGCAGTGGACCTTCTGTGTCACAATGCAGAATGGCTATCAAATCCAATGCATTAGAAACCCAGCATTGTAAGGGTAACTGGGGGTTAATTAACAGAGCGATTAGGGGCTGCTGCTGCTACGCTCTCTTATCGGGAGTTGGAACCTTGGGGAGAGATGTTGACTCCCTGTAGCCGGTACAGCTTGCTAATTTCTCTTTGCATGTAAGAAAGACTCAAATAGCTTTCAAGGCAGAGGGATCTGGGGCTTAAAGAGGTGTTAGCTTGTCATGTCAAACCCTGTGCCGTTTTTACAAATGCCTGGCTAACATGCTTAGACATTGTAGAGATGGCAGCTGTGTTAGTCTGGAGTCAAACAGAAGAAACAGGATAGCACGTTCCCTTTTCTTTTCGCTATACATATCCCACTCTTTGCCAACCTACCCAGAGATTACTTGTCTATGCTTTTTTCTGCCTTCAGGATCCTACTATGGTAACTAGGAAACATGAATGTATCCCTGTCTCTCTCTAAGTCCCCCCGCCCCCCGCCGTCTGTCCTAGATTGCAAGCTTCTCACGGCAGGGACTGTGTCTAATCAATGACTGCTCAGTGCCAGGCACATTGCTGGTACTTAATAAATAATACTTTTCATAGCATCTTCTTAGAAAGTCACTGATGCCTACAAACATTCATGACTCCCTCTTTTTTCCCAGCCAGTCTCTAAGGTGCTATACTACCTTGGGCTGGTTTGGAATTCCAATTGGCAGTTAGCACATGTGGAAAATGTGCAGCCCTGTACACCAAAATAGCGACCTCTGTATGCTATTTCGGTGTATGGCAGAAAGTACAGCGGTGGCCATATTGCACATGTACAAATCGTCAAAATCAATTCTGATAGGTCCATTTGGAATTCTGAGCAGCATTCCAGCTGGTCCAAATTCTGATGAAGCTGCCGAGTTCTGTGAGGAACAGAAACTGGGCAGATTTCAGCTTCACTAATAATCCTGCCTCATTCTTTATTTAAACGTTAGTGACCTGCCTACATGACAAGTTTTGCATGTATTAAAATCACACCCCTTATCGGACGTTCGTCCCTCAGTTAACGATCCACTTGGAGATTTATTTATTTATTTATTTAATATATTTATACCCTGCCTCTCCTGCAAACAGCTCGGGGCGGCTAACAAACCCCATATAAAACAATATTTAAAATATGTAAAACATCATAAAAATCTCAACAATTAAAACAGGGAAAGACAAGATTATAACAAAAAATAAGGAAGGGTAGGGGGAGGAGTCCTGAGAAAGAAAAGGCTAAATCTCTGAAGGCTTCAACTGGGATGTATGTAGTTTCATTTGAAGTGACTTTGGTTACAACCACCCTTCAAGAAGAGGGTAAATTCTTCCTCCTGTACAGTGGGGGCAGACTAGGAGGAGAGGGGGAATAAGAATAGCTTTCACTATGACCCTATGTAAAGCATCAGTGCATTAGCCTACAGATTATAGAACTGTATTTTGACAACTGCATCAGGATTAACCAAAGGCTCGGTGAGAACATCGGGGATTTTTTTTCACTTAAAAGGGAAAGACACTGCTTGTAAATTATAGATTGGATGGAGGGGTACTGAATTTGGAGATCATAGGATATTTATTAACCATTTGAGCATCACATCTGGTCCACTGTGAGGGTCCATGAGACTTTGGGAAGTGTCTATTGTGCTGCCAATGAATCCCTGCATCCCAGGAACCTGTTTTTTCACCTTCCCCTGCAGCATGGGTGTGGCTCACAAGCTTGGACCATCTGCATCCTTTTTTCTAAACGTATTTCCTGTTATTTCAGACATCGGTGTGCTCTGGTTGGTCCCAGTCTCTACTCGCAGCTATTGGTTGAATTTCTCTGTATGGATGGTTGGGGTGTGGCAGGTCCTGGAGTGGTGCAGGGGGCTGGAATAGATGACCCTTGAGATCCCTTCCAGCCTCGTGACTGTACGACTCTATGTGTTTATACCACGTTTGGGTTTTCCTTGCAGCTTCTTAAGCATATTAGGACGTTGGATCCTTACGTAGCTTGTGTGCACTTTTGAGCGCAATCTAAGCTTCGGGTGAAAACAGACATGACGCTAACCACCCTTTAACCACCCTTTGTGGTTATTTATGCATGTTGCAGGGCTGTATTGGTGCCCTATGCAGCCCTGNTTTAACCACCCTTTGTGGTTATTTATGCATGTTGCAGGGCTGTATTGGTGCCCTATGCAGCCCTGCAACATGCATAAATGACCACCAAAGGTGGTTAAAGGGTGGTTAGCGTCATGTCTGTTTTCACCCTTCATTGAATGGCTAAACTCCTATAGACTTCAGTAGAGTCAAGACTGTATCCTGTGAGTTAGCTTACCTCACCTTTTATCCTGTACTCTTCATGACTTTTGTCCTAATGTAGCTGTACAGTCTGAAGAAACAGATCAATTATATTGCATTAAAAAACTATATACTTGGGGAGAGTTTGGTTACATGAAACATTTCAGAAATAATGATCTACATCAATTTTTGCTTGACCTACAAAGAGGCTTGATTCAGCTCCAGCATCTGCTGACTTCCGTGAAGGTCTTTGAGGTTACAGTGGTTAGCCAGCCAGCCAGCCAGTCAACAAGACCATCGGTAAAAGGTAGAGGACTATCCACACCAAACGTGGGAGAAGTTAACATGGCTAGACAATACAGGACTAATGAGTGTGTTGTACTTAGTTAGCTGCTAGTTAGACATTTTGTTTCAGTTTGTGTGTCCTTTTGAGATTCCTGTGACTTTGCTGGAGGGTCAAAGGGAGGCCAGCAGGGGGGCAGGGGGAAGAAGGCAAGGGGAGAACGAAGCAACATGACAGAGGCCACTTTCACCCGTTACCAGGGAGGCAGGGAAACCTCAGTGAATGCAATTGCGGCGGCTCTTTTCTCGGTTGAATTGGCTCACATAGGAATGCGCTATTCTGCTTTTATCCCGCGAAAACACTTGCACATAACCGGATCCCCCAACATAGCTTGCTTTTACAATGATGGGGGAGCAAGACCACAATACAGAGCCAAACAAACAGAGCAAAGCAGCAAAACCACAGCATCAGGTAGGGTCACCACATAGGCAAATGTTTAGAGGTCACGTATGAGAAATACAGGTTGCAGGGGCTGCATTGAAGCCAAGGCAACCCTTCACTAACCAGGCAGTGGCACGGTGGGAGGGAGAATGCTAGGACATTCAGTCTCATGCTAGAAACTGAGATTTGGAAGCTGAACTTTAGCACGAGTCCTATTTTAAAATAACGTTGAGTAATTGAAAAGTAATTAATAAATTTGGGGTTGGAAAGAGCCGGAATTACAGCAGGTCCAGTGAGGCAGAATCTTGCAGTCCCCTGGCTGACCTGCTGTTGTGTCTAGGTGCTGAAGACTGCCAGTTTGGGTTTGTGTCCGTACCAGAACAGGTCTGCTGCCTTGCTCTGCTGCTCTGGGACAGTGGAACTGTCAGGGTGACCCAGCTTCTTAGGGCTCAAATATCAGCAACGTAGATTTCAGTTACACATTAGGAACATCTTCACTGTGAGAACTGCTTGGCAATGGAATAAGTTGCCCAGGGTAGTTGTGGAATCTCCCTCCTTGGATGTATGGACAAGGAGGATCTGTCTATGATCCTGTAGGCCAGGAGTGGGGAACCTCAGGACCGGGGGCCAAATGCGGCCCACGGCAAGTTTCTATGTGGCCCCTTTCCACTTCCTGGATCTGGCCCCTGGATCCAGTTCTTACCTCCAGTCACTGACAAACTGAGCTCAAGGGAAGGGAGCAGAGATGAGGTCATGCACACAAGGACAGGGGACAGATCCATGGCACAAATCCATGGTTTGGGCCCTCCTTTCCTTGAATGCATCCCTTAAACACCCTCACCCCAACTTCTGTGCTGTCCTCAGAGCTTGTGCAAGCTTTCAAAGTGGCCCCCGGACCGGGAGGGAAAAGGTTCCCCACCCCTGCTGTAGGCAGAGGATATTCTGCCTTGGAGCAGGGAGTCGGCAGGCAGAGACACCATTGACGTCCCTTCCAAGCCTATAATTCTGTGCTGGGACCAAGGGAACAGGGTCTTTCTGCTCTTAGTGCTTCTTTGGCAAGTTATGACACTGGTTTAGAAACTGATAAAAATCCAATCCAATGCATCTTTCACGGTGAAAGGAAAACCCCCAATACATATGTTATGCAAAAAAGGCCCATTCTGTTTCCAGCCTCTTCAGGGTTTGAAACCATCTCCCCACCTGTCCACAGCTCCAAGCAAGGGATAAAGCTGCCAAATCACTTGTTACATATTCAGTTATTACTCCCACAGTGTCAAAGCTGTTCTTCCATAATGATCAGAAATCAGAAAGCTCCTTGGTGCAAGTCCATTTATCCAATGATATTTTATTTATTTATTTGTTTATTTAACATTTAATATCACACACACCCCTTCATGCCCCAGGATATGATGGGGTGAGGCTCTGTCTCCTTTGAAATGTTGACCTGAGTACTGTAGCAAGGGGTATTTCCACATGCTACATTAAGTTACTAGGGATGTGCAATTTCATATCATTTTACTACTTACGAAAACCAATGGAGCCCCATTCATTTTCATAGCTAAGGTCACGAAAACGAATGAATAAGAAAATGACATTTGTTTGATTTCATTCATTTTTGTTTTTATTTTTCCAGTTTTTAAAATAAAAAATAATTATAAATAAATAAATAAATGGCCACCGGGGCCATTCTGCACATGCACGCCCTATTCAAAAATGGCACCGATGCTGCTGGCATTTTGGAAAAGGGCTGTGCCTGCGCAGGGTGGCCGTAGGAGCCATTTTGCACATGCACAGTGATTTTTGTTATTTTAAATAAAATAACAATAAAATAAATGAAAATGGTAGAATGGATTTTTGAAAACAAAAATGAAAAATGTGCCTGCTGTACACTCTTATTAGCTTCACATATTCCAAGGTTGGGAATACATCAGGTCGAGAACCTCTGGGCCAAATCTAGCCCATAGCTGGTTTTATTTGGCCCCTCTCTGATTCCTGGCTCTAACCCACAGATCCATTACCAACTAGGGATGGGAATCCGTATTCATTTATGGAGTTGCATTAATTACAGATCCACCTCTCAAATTATACGGATTTCAGGATTATGGATTTGTATTTCCAGATCTCTGTGAAGCTCATTGGAGCGGTGCTGCAGGGATGGCATTGGCTTGGTGCCGCTCCAATGAGCTTTAGAGAAGAGGTAGGGGGAGGCAGGCAGAGGTGCATTTCTGGCTGACTGCCATCAGCCAGCTGGTGACAGGGCTAGCCTGACTCCCTGGGATGACTGGCTTGGGTTTCCTGAAAGGGGCGGGGGAGCAAGGAGGCCTCTTCCATGCGCAGGGTTGCATGTGGGTCCTGTATGCCGGAAGAGGCCTCCTCACTCCTCCCCTCCCCCCCTAATCAGAAAAGCTGAGCACGGGAAGAACCCACCTCAGCTTGAGTGGCAACAAGAAGGAGTAGGGGAGCAGCAGCCGGGACTTGAAGGAGCAACCCGCCCTCACTGCATCACAGTGAGTCAGGCTATCCCTTCTCTCTGTTGGCCAATTGCTATCCAAAAATGGACGGCAATCAGTCAGCAAAGCCCCTCTGCCCTCCTCCCCCACTTCTCAGAGTGCATTTGAGTGTCACCAAGCTGATGCCATCCCTTTGGCACCGCTTCAGTGAGCTTTACGGAGATCCGGAAATCTGGAGTTCCATAATCGGCACAGGATTAATTGATTAATCCATAACAGCCATTTTTGGCACCGCATCCCAAATCTATACACAGTCTCCCCTAGTGGACTCGGGTACACATTGAGCAAGAGGGGAGATAGAAGGGAACCCTAGGGGGCCTCACAGGGGAGGTCCCATGAGGACAATGAGCCATTGCCCATCACCATCCACTGGGATCTCCCCTACAGGATTGAATGGAACCCTTGGAGAGACCCCACCAGTATGTGCCTCAACGCCTCATGATCAACTGTGTCAAAAGCCACCAAAAGGACTAACAGGATCAACATGATACAGTTTCCCTTGTCAATCTCCAGGTGAAGCGCATCGGACAGGGATCACAAAAGCAACTTCTGGCCCCATCCTTCTATTCCTGCCCAATAGACAGGGTGTAAAGAATGGGGCTTGAGCCAGTGTTCTTGGGGGGCCTTGGAGGTGGTGGCTCTGTACTACCACAGTACTAATGGCCCCAGTGCTGGTCAAGGCAAGCCACCCCTTTGCCCCTCCTCACCACTGCTCCATGCCCCCAGCTTCCTGACTGGCTGCTTGCCATATAAAACACAGGGTTGCAGCCACAGGAAGCTGGCTGGATCATCTGACGATCCCTTCCTAGTTCCTGTTTAACCACCTTGGTCGCTCTGTTTGTCTGCCTTCCCATGTTCCTGTGTTGTGGGTCCATGACTGCTCACAAGCAGTGACCCTGTTTGCCTCCTGCCTGTCTGCCAACCCGTCATGCCTCTCCTATTCATCCATCCTGCCCCCTGGTCCATGTGTTGGTTCCCAACCTTGATGTCCTGAGCTGCTGGACTCTGAGCCTACACTGCTCATGCAGACCTGGCCCTGATTCTGCAAGGATTCCCGCTGTGACTCTCCGGCCCCTGTTCTGCCCCTTGTTCCTGACACCAGGACTGAAGAAATTTGAGAAGTAGATCCTTGCAGCTAAAACCTTGAAGTTGATTATAGCATTTCTGATGTAGATTCTCGGAGCCTTGGATTACCTACCTCTGTGCCTCACAATGGGGGAAAACAGACATGATGCTAACCACCCTTGGTGGTCATTTATGCATGTTTCAGGGCTGCATAGGGCACCAATACAGCCCTGCAACATGCATAAATATTAACCACCAAGGGTGGTTAAAGGGTGGTTAGCGTCATGTCTGTTTTCACCCATAGTCCCTCCTGAAACTCTTGGCTATACCGCTCCTCTCCACAATGCTCCT